>CAUYRT010051299.1:0-39936 GCA_963574885.1 Lepilemur ruficaudatus
GTAGATGCCTAATAATGCTATTGCTGGATCGAATGGTAATTCTAATTTTAGCTCTTTGAGGAATCTCCAAATTCTTTTCCACAAAGGTTGCACCAATTTGCAGTCCCACCAACAGTGTAAGAGTGTCCCTATCTCTCCACACTTTCCACATCCTCGCCAGCATTTGTTGTTTTGGGATTTTTTGATAGAGGCCAATCTCACTGGGGTTAGGTGGTATCTCATTGTGGTTTTGATTTGCATTTCTCTAATGATTAGAGATGATGAACATTTTTTTATATGTTTTTTGGCTCACGAGGGAATTGGGGGGTGGGGGGTAAACCCACGTCTGAGCAACGTGGTGGGCACTGTGGAGGGGTGGGACATGCTTGAAAAGTAGTTGGGGAGCAGAATGAGGGGTCTCAATAGGGGAAAGGAATTCCTCTAAAACTGATTTACGTGATTAACTGTACACCTCGGTAAATTCACTGAAAATCATTTAATTGTACACTTAAAATGGAGTAAAGGCATGATATGTAAAGTATACTTCAATAAAGAAATAAAAGGCATAAAATGAGGTGTCCCAAGTCTTAAAAAAATATATATGCAATTTATCCATTCTACTGTTGATGGAAACATCATTTTGGTTGTTTCTGATTTGAGGCTGTTATGAATAAAGTTGAAATGAACATTCTTGTACATGCTTTGATGAACATAAACACTCATATCTAATGGATATATCCAGGTATAGAATTGTGGGGTCATGTTACATATCACCAAGTTTTTTTGAAAGTGATTCTACCAATATACACTCCCACCAGCAAAGAAAGTTCCAGGAATTCCACATCTTCACCAACCCTTGGTATTATTGGTAAAGACTCCGTTTTAAAGCATCACTAAGAAACAAGGTGCTCCAGGTATATTTTCAGATACCTGATTTTAGTCTTTAAGCAGCTTGTTAAAAAAATTCTAACAATTTTAATTCTTGAACAGAGTAAACCACATAACCATTGCAGAGTACACTGAGATGTGCAGAGAGCTATCCATCCCTATATTAAATATCTAAGGATTTCACTGTCTATTCCTTCATGGGTAGACCTCACTAGAGTATCAGCAAGCCAGAGCACCTCACTCTAATCTCTGTCCCAGGAAATACTGATAATGACCCAATCGGGAACCATAATTTACACACTATCATAAGTCAATAAGTTCTGGTCTCATCATGCATGGGTTTCTTGCTAAGGAAAGGCTATTTCTATGTTCTGAATGGTAAAGGTTGCCCATAAATAGATAAATGAGCTATTTCTCATTTGTTTTTATGCAGCTCAGTTATCAAATAATCCACACACCTTATCATGCATATATTATATGTTACTGAGCTAGACATTCTGGAAGTCACAAAGATAATCCACAAGGCTTCCTTTGAGGGGGAAGGGCCCTAAGATAAATCAAATGGAATGTTCTCATCTGCCTTCTTCTTATCACTTTACCCACTCAACTCATTTCACAGATGAAATGGGGTTAAAACAAACATCCTTGGCCTCAGAGGGAAAACAAGTCTTAAAAGAGACTTCCTGGGGAATGAAAGTCAAAGAGGGGAGAACAGCCCTGCCCAGGGGACATTGGTGATAAAGGGAATGAATGGTTGAAAGTGAGGTGACTATTACAACCTCTGGTTTTCTTTTAGAACAGAAGACCAAGTTCCACCTTATCTCCCCCTTCTCCAGCCTCCACCTACCACCACCTTCCTTCTCCCCAGCTACTCCTTTTTGGTGCCACTATCTAAGTGACCAAAACAGAGCATTACATCCCACACCTAACCACCAACTGCAGTGCCTGAGATAAGACATATGCCCTGACGCTACAGAACATACCAACCTTAAGAATATATCTCTGGTGATCACCAAATGCAGGGTATATTCTAGAAGAGTTGTCACTGTGGACAGGCCTTGAGCTTGTCCTTAAACCAGAGAGGACTTAAGGCAGAGCAGTGAAGCAGAGGTGAAGAGTGCCCTGCCTTCCAGCAGAGCAAAAGACAAGAGTAGGAAGAAACATGGGACCCTTGGGATCTGTGAATAGACAGGACAAGCCTATCTCTCAGTGGCTTTCCATGCCACAGTGATGCTGGGGCACCATTCAACTAGTGCTCCTGAGTATGGCCAGACTCCCTCATCCAAACAAAAGCTGCCTGAACACAGTAACTGTGACTTTTAGGGATTGTGTTTGGAATACCCTCACATGAGCATGCTGGATGAGGCTGTATACAGTTTTACATCAGCCTCTAGGCTCTTAATTTTGCAATTCGTAGTTGCTGGCTTGGCTCTCCCTATGTCAAATGCAAATGACTGAGAACAACTCCATTTTTCTGGATTGGAGAGCTGTTTCCATCCCTGTGCAGAGGTGTAACCAAGTCAACAGGGCAGCTAACATTGAGGGGTGGAGGAGAGAACAGGGAAGAGGCACACATGGATCAGACCCATGAGGTGACTTTAGACCCCAGGGCCCTGCAGGACCAGTTGAAAAGGGCAGAGACAGCATCTGAGTAGGAAGCATGTAGGAACACCTCAGGAACACACCAGAGCCACCCATAGGAAGACAATTCTTGGATCACAATGTTCCCTTACACCAAGCTCACTTCTCCAAATCTCTTTTTGGGCCTAAATCAAGGTTTTCAGGGCTCTGTAGTCTTGTTCCATCACGAAGGACTACCTACTTCTTATCACTTGGTTTAAATTTTCATTTGGTTTTCCTGCTTCCCTGTCTTGTCAACTCACAGCAAATGTCTCCCCTCTTAATGAGCAAAAGGAAAACTACCACTTTTGAATTGCCAGTCAGTGAAATGGGATTAGGCTGAGGCTCCCATTCTCAGCTTAAAAGTTTATTTCACTTCAGCCTTCTGTCTTCATTAGTGTTTGTCATCTACATAATCTCTACAAGAACCCCATCCTTTCCAGGTACAAACATCTTTTAATATACAGAAAGTAACAAGCGGAGAGAAGGGCGAGGTAAAGCCACCAGTTAAACAAGCATAACATTAGCTGAAAGCATCTTTGTCTTAACATCCCAGTCTTCTGGTTTTCTCTATTCATGAACTGATCTCATTCCATTGATAAATGTGACTACAGGTATAATGAGTAATTTCAGAAGAGTCAGAGTGTGACACATCAGTAAGTGCTTCTTGAGGGTGGGAAGCTGGCCTTAGTCATCACTGTCTTCCTAGCATCTACCACAGACCTGCCACTCACAAAAGTACCTAATAAATATTGAGGGAATACATAAATGAAGAAAGAAATTCAAAACATACTGCAGACATCAAAGGCATAAATTCTTAAGGGACACAAAATAATTGGAGAGGTTTAGCCTATAAAACCGTGGAATAAGAGTAATAAAGTAAATTAAACATGAGAGGAAGAAAAAAATTAAGGAGACACAAGAATCAACCAAAAAGTACAATGCATTGCCAAAAAGACCATGTGATAGTAATGACTGCTGTCCTCAATATCTGAAGGACTTCAAGTAGAAATGAAATTGTACTGCTTTGCATTACTGTAGATGGTTGAACTAAAATCAACATGCCTAAATTAGAGAAAGTCAGATTTCAATTACATAAAATAATTTACTAACAATTAGATCTGTCTAACAATAAAATGAGTTGTCATGTCTTGTCACGAGTACATTGTCACTGAAGATATAAATCACTACCATTCGGATCATCTAGAGGCAATTTATGTCTCAAGAGTTAGACTAAACTGGTTATAAGATTTTAGTTATAACCAAGATTCTACTTATATAGAACTCTGTGGTCGAAAGTAGATAACAAAGTTAAGCAAAGCAGACTTCCTAGAAGACGTAAGCTTGGGGTCATATTGGAAAAAAGGTAACAGAATGACAAGTTAGCCTAGTTTAGAAACTTAAGTACATGTTGGGAATATAAGGCCCAGATACCTCACTAAGGGGAAGAGAATTAGAAAAATTCTCTGTATAACTGTGTCAGGGATTAAGGTCCAGAGGTATTATTTTCAGAACCATCTACTTAGAGTAAATTAGAGCCTTCCTAAATTGGTAGGTAATCCTAATCTGGGTCAAATTGAAATGTGAAAATCTTATCAGATATTTAGCAAGTTGATACAATATGGAGAGTCCATAGAGTTGCAAATTTAAGGAAGCCAACAACAAGGCAAGTCTAGCCCACGAATCTGTAACCAATTTGAAAGTTGCAAATGGTGGTCTCTGAGCTGCTGCCATAAAAGTTCCCATCCTGGCAGGCTTGGACTGTTGTCATTATTGAACCAGGGGTCATTATTTTATAAATCCTATATTGTAGTTGAGCCAAAGAGACAACAGCACCTTCTTTCATTTCATTTGGACAATGACCAAATACAAGTCATTTCACTATGACTTAAAGAGTATTGTGCCCATCTGTTCACAATCGATGGGAATAATTGAGGGGTAGAGTATGCCAGGCACTCTTGGACAATGCCACGGAAGCGGGCTGGGGGCTTTCTTGGCCATTTGCCATATGGCAATGATTCCTTCATCTGTGAACATATGGACTAGATGAAACTGTCAGGTCACTTGGAGAGCATGGTACAACAGGGCTTGGGCCATTCCATTTCCAAAAGGAAATTTACATAAGTTATAGCAAGGGAATAGCTTTACATTTTGTGTTACATCATGAGAAATTCATGCAACTTTGTGTAATCCCTCCTAGGAAAATCTGGCCTTACATCCCAAATTAGAAAGTGAAAGTTATGGTTGGATGTCATCCCTGTCCACCATCTTGGGTTTAAAACACCTCAAAGGAGGCAAATCACTTCAAAAGAAAGGACTGGCCAGGGAATGTCCTGAGACCACAGACAAACCTCCATTGTCCACCTCTCCTAAGACGGAGCAGTGGTGGAAGAGCAGGAAGGGGCCTCGAATGTTTGTTCAGACTTTGGAAACAGTTCCATGATTGAAGGAAAGTGGCTGAGAATACAGCTGGGGTAATATTGGATTACAGGTATTTCTTAACATAATTTTGAGGAAAAAAATATACGAAAACATTCCTGAGAAATCCTTCTGACTGATGTCTGTCAAGTTTGGAAATTTTTACTCGTGACTCATTTTTAAATAGAGAGAGAGGCAAAAAAAACCACTAATTGAGGCGTGGAAAAAGCAAGGAAATCTCTCCTAACTCTTAGCCAGAAATTCCCAAAACCATGATTGTCTTGTATTCGACATTACAGTGAACATTAATGTAAACCATGAAGGCAGAAGAGAAACTGCTAACAGCAACCTAGAATTGGAAAGGAATGTTAGTAGGTGAGCTGCTGGGGATTTGGGGTAAAGCTTGTAGAGTCTTCTCCTTCACACCTGCCTTACAGAGTCAGGACCCAAACCAAGAAGGGGCCTCTAACTCATGGGGTCACCCCTGCTCAAAGTGGAAACCAGTCCTAATTAACCAGAGGGGCTGATGGCATAAATGAGAGCCATCCAGGCTATTGGCATATCCTCCTTACTCCCCCTAAGTATTTCCCTGCTCACAGTGGAATAAAAGGCAAGGAGTGGAAGGAATTCACTTCAAGTCATTTTGCATTTTGTGGGAAGTTGTGTTGAAAGCACTTCTAAGAAAGGAGAGTTATGAGGAAGTCAGAATGGCCGAGCGGTCCAAGGTGCTGTGTTCAGAAAGGAGAGTTATGTTGGAAGTTAAAATGAGGTGTTTGTGTTTTTTCTGGATGCCCCCTAGCCTCCCTCAAATGTCCGGGGATAAGGAAGAGTCAGTCTGGTTGGTGGTGCCTGCAGCACTGCCAGGCACAGCACACATGGCCCTCTGCCCACCACATCAAGCCTCCTCTCTTCTGCATGACAGCTCAAGGTCACTGGCTCCTGGAGGTTTGCTCACTCTCCACACTGTCTCTGACCTTATGCCTCCTCCTTCCCTTCAGACAGTCCTGTCATCATGATATTAGCATCTTTGAGTCATGTCATGTGTATTTGTTCTCATGATTAGGAGCTAACAACATGAAAGAACATACAGGAGACTTACAAGCCGAGAGCCCAGATTCAAGGCTCATTGCTAGCTATACAGCCTTGGGCAAATCTCTTCACTATTTGAGATTCAGTTTCCTCATCTGTAAAAGGGTGATGGATAATACTCTCTTGTGGATTCCAAATGAGATAACCCAGGTGAAAGCTTTTTGGAAATTGTAAAGCATGCTGTTTCTCCTCTTGTTCGTACAGAGACCAGGTCTCTTCCTTATATTGCAGCACCTGAACTTGGCTTGTGCCCCCTCTGCAGGCTCAGCAAGATTTGTTTTAAATGTCACTGAATGCCTCCCTTGTCCCTACAATGTTAGACACAGACCCTCTCCCAAGTTTTACCACACACAGGCATACCTTGGCAATATTACAGGTTTGGTTCCAGACCCCCACAATAAAGCAAATACCATAATAAAGTGAGTCACGTGAATTTTTTATTTCCTAGTGCATATAAAAGTTATGTTTACACTACACTGTAGTCTATATTAAGTGTACAATAGCATCATACCTAAACAACAATATACATATTTTAATTAAAAATACTCTATTGCTAAAATGCTACCATCTGAGCCTTCAGAGAGTCATAATACCCTTGCTGGTGGAGGATCTTACCTTGAGGTTGATGACAGCTAAATGATCAGGGTGGTGGCTGCTGAAGGTTGGGGTGGCTGTGGCAATTTCTCAAAATAAGACAACAATGAAGTTTGCCACCTCAATTGACTCTTCATTTTATGAAAGATTTCTTTGTAGCATGCAAGGCTACTTGATAGCATTTTACCCATAGTAGAACTTCTTTCAAAATTAGAGTCAATCCTCTCAAACCCTACTGTTGCTTTGTCAAGTAAGTTTATGGAATATTCTAAATCCTTTGTTGTCATTTCAACAATGTTCACAGCATCTTTACCAGTATATTCCATCTCAAGAAACCCCTTTTTTTCTCTCATCCACAAAAAGCAACCGTTGGCGGGGTGTGGTGGCTCACACCTGTAATCCTAGCACTCTGGGAGGCCAAGGCAGAAGGCTTACTTGAGGCCAGGAGTTTGAGACCAGCCTAAGCAAGAGCGAGACCCCATCTCTACAAAAAAAAAAAAAAAAAGAAAAGAAAAATTAGCCTGGCATGGTGGTGACTGCCTGTAGAACCAGCTACTCGAGGGGATGAGGCAAGAGGATCACTTGAGCCCAGGAGTTTGAGGTTGCTGTGAGCTGGGCTGATGCCACTGCATCATTCAATAGTGCTGTGTCTCAGGAAATAGGGAGACCCGAGGAGAGGGAGACAAACAGGAAACAGCTGGTCAATAGAGGAATCAGAACACACACAACATTTATTGATTAAATTTGTCATCTTATATGGGCCTGATTCAATATGGCACAAAACAATTACAATAGTAACATCAAAAATCACTCATCACCATGATAGATATAATAATAAAGAAAAAGTTTGAAATATTGTAAGGATTACCAAAATGATACACAGAGACATGAGCAAGTGAGTACATGCTCTTAGAAATACGGCATAGATAGGCTTGCTCAACACAAGGTTGCCATAAACCTTTGATTTGTTTTAAAAAAAATGCATTATCTGTGACGTGCAATAAAGCAAACTGCAATAAAATGAAGTATGCCTGTACACTCAGAAGTCAAGCTTCCATATATATCATTATAAAGCAGATCTGGACCTCATAATCTGCTGAAGGACACAATGGCAGAAGCAGAGTGGTGCTGAGCCTCCACCAGTACTGCAGGCTGCACTGATACATCATGCCCAGAAAGCAAACTCCTCCCACGACAGCAAGGAATGTTTTCTCTATCTCTTTAGCATCACCACCTGCAGAACTTCCACCACAACCACCGCCACCAAACTCCCTGGAGCCACTCACCTCACCATTTGGGAAGCAAAAGGCCCAGAATTCTCTCACTAGGACTTGTGTTTAGAGTCATTACTAAAATCTTTGATTGTCCAACAGTGAGCACCCAGGAGACCAAAGGGAGAAGGATGGTATATGACATCTGAAGCGCTAATTGCCCATCTTCCCTGCCACAGTGTGCTGACAGTGTCCTGTCTCCTTTTCTGAGTGTCTGCTAACAGGTCTGCCTGTGATTAGGAGGAGCACTTAACTGGTACTACCTCTGCACCTTCAACAGCTGACCCCTCTAAGTAGATTCTTTGTTTTATAACAAAGAAAATATAATAATTAATGGGTTTATGGAGAATTCCAACCCACGGCCTCTTTCAACAGGGCTCCAAAGGCATCCCCAAACCATAAAAATGCTTAAAGTACAAATAAATCACCATTTCTTATACTTTATCATAGAACCAGGTGCCATGGGCCCCAGAGTTAACCTTTCCCTAATGGTCTGATAAAGGAGCAAAGAAATAGCTGAGTGCTGATGGGTGACTTGTGCAATATTTTACAAACATGAAAGAGAAATAAATAGCAGAGTGCTGTGGAGGTGGCAGTGATCTCCCTGAAAAACTTGAAATTCCCTTTCCAATGGCACCCAAATTCTATCATGTTTGAAATATCTAACTCAAGTTTGCATTATTCCATGATCATTTCAGCACAGGAAAATTCATTTATTCAACATTTATTGAGTATCCATTGTGTACAAGACACTATGCTAGGTTCTAGGGATAGAACAATATAAACAGTCAAAATCTCTGTCTGGTGGCTTCATCCTCTGATCTACTAGTAGAAGCAGTTTTTACTCCCCTGCATCAAATGCTGTCTTTCACAGAAAGCGTTTTCCTGGAACTAATACTGCTCTCCCTATTACAAAATAATCATTAACATGTCTTTTTAAGCAGCTTGAGGGTAAGAGCATTTCTGATCTCTTTATTGGTCTCCTAAGAGAAGGTGCTGAGTAAACATATGCTGAGTGAATAGTTAGCTAATCATATGGAAATACATATTTAATTTTCTTATCTGGATAATAAGTTTCTTTAAAGGCAAGGATTTCTCTGTTCACATTTCTGTATCTTCTAGAGTATCGAACACAGTACTGGGCACATGGCTCACTCTCACTACATACTTAGTTGAATTCAGTAATTCTGCTAGAAGTGGGAGTTCCTCTTCCATGCTATACCGTTCATCACACTCTAGATTCAGAAAACGGGAAGTCTAAGGCCAAGGAAAACAGCATGGTCAGTCCTAAGTGGCAGTCCCCCCAACATGCTGGCTAAGCTTTCTCCCTAACAAGATCACTGTGTTAGTGAGGGAGGAATAAAGTCATACTCGATCTATGATAACTGACCTACACCACCTGTGCATTGCAAGAAACTAACCAGAATGAAATAAGAGCAGCAAGCCTGACTTTGGACAGCCAGATCACCCATGGAAACATCCATGATGTCACCCACACAGGATCTGCCTGCCAAAAGACCATGAACTCAGGAGTCAGAGCCACCTGCCCTGTCAGGGGTACAGATGCAGCCAAAACTAGTCCAGAAAGGCTAGAGACCCTGGGTATACTCATTGCCCTGCATACCCACACTTGCTGTCTTTTGGTTCAGCCTCTTAAAATCCATCTTCTGGAATAGCCAGCTTTGCTCTGACAAGGCACAGCTAAGAAAGTCAGTGAACTGGAGCTGATCTCTGTGGAGAAGTGGGCCAATATGCTCTACCACCCTAGGTGAGATCAGGTGAATTGGTGATGTTCTCCCAATCCCCACAGGCACCTGTGAGTCTTACCACCTATATCACCAATGAGCACATCATTAGCTTTGGCAAAGCAGATCCAGCTAGCAGCCCAGGAACATCATCAAACATCTGTGTGTCACCTACAAAGACATTAACCTGAATCAGATAGTTCTAAGTTCTAGACATCCTCAAAGGATACCCCAGGGTTTACCACCTGGAAATTCATGGGACTTATCCTGAAGCCCATCTTCCACTCTCCATATTAGAAAGTACCCCAGGCCTTCAAAATCAACATTAGGCCGGGTGCAGTGGTTCACACATGTAATCCCAGCACTTTAGGAGGCCAAAGTGGAAGGATAACTTCACATCAGGAGTTCAAGACCAGCCTGGGTAACATAGTGAGACCTTGTCTCTACAAAATAAATATAAAGTTAGCCAGACATGGTGGTACATGCCTATAGTCCTAGCTACACAGGAGACTGAGGCAGGAGGATCACTTGAGCCCAGGATCAAGGTTCCAGTGAGCTAGGATGACACCACTGCACTGTAGCCTGGGCAACAGAGATCCTGTCTCTCTTTTAAAAAAAATCAATACTAAATGACAAAAAATTAAATCCCCTTTTCTATCCCAGACACAGTGCTAGACTTTGCTTCAGAAAGAGTCTTACCAGATCTGAACAGTCTGATCCTTGCTTATGTTGGGTCAGCCTGAACGTAATCCTGCCCCTTGGAATGTAGTCCATGCCTGTGATCTAGGACAGATCCTGAAGTAGCTGCTCTTGAAAGCCAGCAGTGGCATTTAGTCATGCACAGCAGTGAGGTGACTTCATTTTCCTCAATAAATATTTCATCGAGATTCAGCGAAATAAGAGAAAACTTATTCATGAGATTTATGTTTGTCTTAATGATTCACAACATAATTTTTTCTAATTAAATATTTATTTTAATATCTTCTTGGGTCTGAAAACTTCTGCCCATTCATCAGTGAGTCTTTATAACATCAGTACCCTCACAGATGTGAAGACGTTGGGAGCAGCCTCATTCTTCTCTGAAGTGAAAGTTTTCCTTTCCAGCTCCCTCTTAAAGGGGAGCCTCAGCCACACCTGTGCCACAGCTGGGCTGTCTCTGACATATGCCCCAGGACCCCACTAGTAAGGCTCCACTCCTGGTCCCTCTTGACTTGCATATCTCAACCCTATACACAGTCGTAAAAAATCTTGTCTGCTCAGAGACCTCTCCCAGACACAGAATTCCAGAGAAAGTCTCTGTAGAACAAGAAGGGGGGCAAGGGAGGAAGAGAGATGGGCTCTCATTACAGCATGTTGAAAGGAACTGGAACCGGAGAAAAGAGCTCTGGGTTCAATTCTATCATTCTACTTCATGAATATACAGTCTCATGCCTGTCACTTATCTGGCCATTTCCTATTTATAAAACAGGGAAATATATAATGTCCAGATGGAGGAGGGAAAAGAACATGAGATACAAAATAAGAAAAGCTAGGTTAGAATCCTAATTATACATATCATTATACAAGCTGAATGACTTTACCAAGTCACTTAACTTTTTGGAGCCTCAGTTTCCTGATCTGTAAAATAGGATTGATGCTATTTTGAGGGTTGAGGTAAGCACCTAGGACAAATGAGATGATGGCCATGTTTTATAATCTGTGAAGAATTATAACTACCTCCCAGGGTTGTGACAATTAAATGAGAAGATGTATTTCCAGTGGTTAGTACAAACCTAGTATATAATAAATGTTCACATAGTTATAAAAATATGAGAAACAAAATTTATTTGCTTTTATTAGAGCTCAATGACTAAATGGCCCCACTGCTTCATTTACATGTGGCCTAAGTGAACATTTCCCATTGCTCCCATATACAGATGTGCAGAAGTCTTAGAAGTCCAGGGCCTATGTCAGGGGCAGAGGGTTTCTTGAACGTCTGTGTGTTGCACCTTTAAACTGTTCACATTTACATACATCTTTGCAGTCTCCTGAAGAAACTCTCTCTCCCACAGAGATGGCACAATCCTCACTTTTGTAAAGCTTCCCTAGATCTTAAGAAAAGCATTCCCTATTTACTTCACAGGGAGTATTCTAAGCCACCCCCACCCCTTCGGCCTCAAGAACAGCCTCCGTCAAGTGGCAGCCAGAGCCATCTGCCATCTGTGGTCCCTCTGTCCTACTCCCCAGCTGAGAGCCCCACCACTTAGTCTCCCCAAAATCTGGCCCTGGAACAGATGGAAGAGTCTCTGGCATCCCCATGGAATGTTTCTGGGGGCTGGAAAGTTTAGCAGTCACCCTGAGGGAAGGCCATCTCTGCTGCCTCCCCCAGTGCCAGCTCTTGGGGAGGATTCCTGGATGATCCCTGGGAGGAGGCAGGGCAGGTCTGGGAGGGGGCAATGACAGGCTTCCCAAGACAGCTTGAAACCCAAAGGATTTTACCTTCAGCATTAATTAAATGTCATTTCTGAAATTTTTAAATCCCTGGCACTATGAGAAAGATTTACTATGCTAAAGCAAAAAGGGCTTCTGAAAAGTAATTATAAAGGCTTATGAGTTAATAATGGCTTTGTACCTTGTACTACCAGAGTTAATTCCATTATCTGAGAAACTAAAAACTAATGTTCAGGAGCTTGGTGAATGTCCCAATCCACAGCTCCTGAAAGAAGGTACCAACAGCCCTCTTGGCCACCACACCATGCTAAGTATTAATACTTCTCTCCTCCAGGAAGCCATCCCAGAATATCTCCCAGCAAGTGTGAGTCATGCCACTCACTCAAGACACCACCCAGCCCACACACACACTGCCGCAATGTTCCTCTACTTCTTCCGCAAGAATCTTAAATTAACACGAGGGTGCACAATTTTAGCACTCATAACAGGATCAGCTGAGTGATATTAGCCAAGAGGAATGAATGAACTGTTGGAGGTGCCAAGGCGGTGCCAGGGTCAGAGTGGTTCTGGGTAGGGATCACTTTCTTAGCATCTTTCAAATAAGACCAATTCTGTCTTCCCCAGAGATGATCTTTAATAAATGTTTTAGGTATTTAAATATCAAATATTTTGCTGATTATTTTTCTCCTGTATGCTCAAGGGAAAAAACCCACTACTTTTCTTTTCCATAAAAGAAATTCCTAACATAAACCCCCAGCTCAGGGCAGCAGGTTAACAGACTACACTGTCCATGCACCAGCCAATCTCCCCCCACCCCCGCTCTGAGCTGTTGCAGATCAGAATGAAGCCTGTGATGTCTGAAATCTGATCTTCCATCTGCCATTTGATCTTCCATCTGCCACTTTCCCAATTCCACAGGGACTGGGGGCTGGAAGACAGAGCAAGGGAGGTCTCCAGGGGTCCACTTGGTGATGAGCAGATGTTAATTTGGACTCCAAATGGGATAGAGGTAACTCAGTTTCAAAGCAAGAAGAGGCCTAAGGTCACAGCCAAATATACTTTGGTGGTCAAAGAAGAACCGCCCCCCCTAGGATGTTACTGAACAGTCCAACATCTGACTCTTCCTTCAGGTGCCTAGGTACAGGTACAGTAGTCTCCCCTGATCCGTTATTTTGCTTTCCATCCATGGTTTCAGTTGTCTGTGGTACAGTATAATAAGGTATTTTGAGAGAAAGAGAAAGAAAGAGAGAGAGAGAGGCCCCATTTGCATAACTTTTATTACAGTATATTGTTAGAAGTGTCCTTTTTTTTGTTAGTTGCTGTTAAACTTTCACTGTGCCTAATTTAAAAATTAAACTTTATGATAGACATGTGTGTATAGGAAAGACATAGTATATCCAGGGTTTTGTACTATCTACCGTTTCAGGCATCACTGGGGGTCTTGGAACTTATCCCCATTGGGTAAGGGGGGAGGGAATTACTGTATTCTCATCACAGTTTCCAGATGGAGGAGGGAAAAGAACATGAGATATAAAACAGAAAGAGCTAGGTTAGAATCCCAATTATACATATCATTATACAAGCTGAATGACTTTGCCAAGTCACTTAACTTTTTGGAGCCTCAGTTTCCTGATTTGTAAAATAGCATTGATGCTATTTTGAGGGTTGAGGTAAGCACCTAGGACAGTTCCTAGCACACAGGAACTACTTAATCAATGTCAAAAAACTAGATTACAATCATTATCAACAGGCCATATTCTCCAGGTTCTTTTTCCAGTAGAAGGATTAGATTTTTGTTATCTGTCTATATTATTTTTGCTGGCCCTTGCATGACTAATAAAATGCTACTGAGAGACTACCAGCTGGAACAGAAGATATGGTCTCTAATTATGACCAGAGAGAAGTTATCTGTCCACCCAAGGGGAGCTGTGCCACAGCCTTGGCCTCATGAATACAGTATCCAGGCCTAACTAAGCTAACAGCACTGTAAGGATATTCTGAAACATCACTGTCCTGTCCATATGAGATAAATCTGCACCATACTTTACATATGAGTGCGGAAGGGAAGTTTTAGGTTACCAAATTTGATTCTTTGTAGTCCATACCCTGATAAATAGATCTTATCTTTAAAAATGCATCCCCATTTTTGTTGACAATCCTGTCTTCCACACTGAGAAATGTTCCTAGAACCAGGGTCTGTTTCTGGAAACCAATTTAAATTCATGAAGTTTCTAGTATTTATGATAAAATGGAAGTAAAACTGGCTAAAGCAAAGACTTACATTCCCAAGATCACTAACCATTCATTTATTAGTTGCTGCCCCTAGCTAACACCAAACCACAAGCTGCCCTTGGCTCAACCTCCCAGCAGGAACCCTGGTCATTTAGAAGTACTAGGAGGAAGCTAAAAAAGCAGGGGAAGCAAACAGCATTAAATCAAGGGACACACCCTCTGTAGCCAAGGTCAACACCCAGGAGGGGCAGCAACGCTTGGACAGTGTCGGAAAGACTCCACCCATACAGCAGTTTGAACAGAAGCCCTCTCCCAACCAGACATAGAGCCGCTAATCTGACGCACACCAAAAACAGAGATGTGGGTAAAAATAAAATTACAACTGCTCCCGTGAGAAGGCCAGGAAGAGAACATATTGAAACAATCATGGCCTGCAGCCCTGCCTGACACCAGTGCAGCTAAGTGACCTCAGCCAGAGACAGGAAAGGATTGATCAAGTTACTTTCCTTGCTCAAAATCTCCCAGTGGCTGCCCACAGACTGCTAAATAAAATCCTAAGTCTCTAGCATGGACTGTCAAGCCCATCCAGCCATTCTTTCCAGCTTTCTCATTATTCCAAGTCCCCTTCATACACACTTACAATGCATATGAACACACATCTTCCACATAAAGACTATTTCCCAAACTCTCCCCTTCCTCTGAGGCTCTCCTCTATCTCCATCAGTCCAGCTTCTATCCCTCCTTTAAAGCTGTGCAAGGTCAAGTCCACAGCTGAAATTCTTCTCTTCCTCTTTGCTCCCATGGCACCTTCTGACTAAGTAATCCTTTCCCTTCATAGTAATTTCCATGAAGACAAAGACTCTGCCTGTCTTGTTCACGCTTATATCATAGTAGTGCCTGCCCAGGGTAGGTATTCAATAAAAATTTGTTAAATTAAGGAATACTACCTCATTGCCAAGAAGCTTCTTCTATGACTTGAGTTTTCTGATTCTCACCAGACGAGAAGTCCTCATTCACAGAGGCAATTCAAATTTCTCTGGTTTTGGCCTGATCATCTTTCTCACGCTGTACCTTAGCCCCTGAAGAGTCTTATCCCACCGTGTCCAGAAGCCCTACTCCCTGTCTCTCCATGCTCATCCCTGCTCACAAAGCAGTGTCAGCTACACCTACCATGCCCTTCCTCTCCTGCTCTGGCTTCCGGCTGCTGCGGAGGAGGCCTAAGGAGCCCTCTGCGAGGACACCAGCATCTGACCCAGCATGGGGTGCTGGCTCCAGGCTCTCAAGTCCCCAACATTCCAACCGTCAAGCAGGCTGAGTTCCTGGAGTCTTCCCCACTGTGTCTACAGACCAGCAACACCTGTCTCCAGGTGTCACCCAGAACCCTCATGAAAACAGCTCTGGCAGCTTCTGCACAGTGCTTCTCTTCTCAGGGCTCAGGTGTGACATGGCAATGGCTAGAGATGAATGTCTGGGAAAGAGAGCTAATGATCTCTCAAAACCCACTTCCTGGCCAGGTGTGGTGGCTCACGCCTGTAATGCTAGCACTCTGGGAGGCCGAGGTGGGCAGATCGCTCAAGGTCAGGAGTTTGAAACCAGCCTGAGCAAGAGTGAAACCCCATCGCTACCAAAAATAGAAAGAAATTAATTGGCCAACTAAAAATATATAAAAAAAAAATTAGCCAGGCACATGCCTGTAGTCTCAGCTACTTGGGAGGCTGAGGCAGAAGGATTGCTTGAGCCCAGGAGTTTGAGGTTGCTATGAGCTAGATTGATGCCATGGCACTCTAGCCCAGGCAACAAAGTGAGACTCTGTCTCAAAAAAAAAAAAACCACTTCCCTCTTCTTCCCATTCAAATCCATCTTATAAACAGGTACCCAGGAGTGCTTGTCTCTAATGAAATGACCAGGACATGTCCAAATGCCCACAGTGGTCACTGTGCAGACTGAAGATGCACTTCTGTACCTCTGACATAACCCCTCTTCCAATCTGCTACCTCAGGACTGGTCCCTCATCCCTCTGTCTAAAATGGTGAGAAAGAGCTGACTACAAGCACCTTTCCTATTTAAAGAGGGAAACCCTTCCTCTTATCTTCCTTTTTAAAAATATTTCCACCCAAGGCCTATCCAGCACCTCCAAAGACCCTGTTGCCTCAGCTCCTCCCTCTCTGGTTTGAGACAGACATTTACCGTAGCCCTTGGATCCTTCTCTCCCTAAGCAGTTGATGAGAATGGATTTCAGCAGATACTGCCCAGAGTCTGAAGATTTATCAATGCCGAAGCCTCCTAATGCCTGCCAATTAATGTGTCCATTATTCTGAGCAGGCCATTCAAGCCCTTAATCTACTTAATGGAAAAGGAACTCCAGTGAGGCAAGATGCACCTTGAGCCTGGCTGGCTGAGCCAGCAGGAGACAGCAAGGAGACTGCCCTCCCCAGAGGCAGCCCAGCTCTGCCAGCTGGCCAGTAGCTTCAAGGTAAGGGAGCAGAGCAAGTGAGTACACAGGCAGCCTGAGGCTGAAGTTTCCCCATGGCCTTGGGCCAAATTTGCCTCACTCTTTTAACCCAATTCTTGACTGTCTGTGTCTCTGGAAGTCCAGGTCCTCATGTGAACATTCTGTCTTCCCGACCCTGTGCACACCTGCCTTCCTAGGTTTCCAGGACCATTCTGCCATCCTCTTTTTATCCAAAAGTTAGATTGTAGGCAACATAGCTTAAGAATTAACAGCTAACATTTACTGAGCATTTAACATGTGTAACACCACTCAATCCTTACAATAACCCTATGAGGTAAATATAATATAGTCAACATCTTATAGATGAGGAAACCAAGGCCTAGAGAGGCTGAGTGATGTGCCCCATGTCACACAGTAGTAAGTGGTGCACTTATGAACTAAACCAGGCCACTTTGATTTCAAAGTCTCCTCACACTTAACCATTCAACATACTGCCTGAAAAGCAAGTCCATCAGCAAAATAAGCCCAGCCATGGAACTTGATACTTCCAAACTTTATTAAGTTTTAGGTTTTTATTTGGTTTTTAAAGGAGCCTGGTCAGATGAATCAGTAGCTTTAAGTGGCAGGGCTGAAGGATGAAATGGAAAGTAGGTAATAAGAGGGGACAGAACCCATGTGTAGGTGTACCTCCATCCAATTCACTTTCATCCCACTTGTCACCACCCTCCCCCAAAACCCAGCTACACTCAGTTGCCCATAACTAAAAATATCAACCCATGCATACTTTCAAACTGCTTGGCACACCTTCTTTGGGCATCTTCTTTGAGGGACTTCTGAGGGCCAGCAACCTATGGCCAGCGATGGACTAAGAAGGGGAACTTCTAGGATGAGGCCAAGCCACAGTGACAGGATATAGAAAAACAGAGGGAGGAAAAATGGATCCCAAACCTGTGGAAGGCTAGTGTCAGGAACTGGACCTCCTCTTCTCATACAAATACTATGGAGGGGACAGCTGGGAGAAGCAGAATAAATTCTCCTCGCTCTGGGGCCTCTTATCCCAAAGGGAGAATGTAGAGTCCATCTGGTTTCTGAGAGGCAGGGAGCAAGCCAGCACTTAGGAAATGTTGTCTTTGTCCCCTCAGCCTTACCTTCTGTGGTCCCTTGCTGCTAGGTACCAAGGAAAGATATATTAAAGCAAGGACAGCCTTCCAGCCCTGCCAAAGAAGTGATGCCATGTTTCCAAGGTCTGGGAGGATTCTTAAGCCTTAATATTTTCCTCCTTCTGTAAGTTGCAGCTCACTTCTGCCAGGAACACTTGGAAGGACCCAGTTTACCCAGTGGATCTATATGACTCCATCAGATGCATTAGTTTTTATATAATATGCATTTGTAGAAGAAGTAATTTGTAATGTGATTAAGTTTTTTGACTATATTTCCAATGAAGCCATTAGGTCCCCAAGTAGAATAAGAACCATGACTGCACTTCTTAATCTTTAATCCTAGCTGAGCACAGAGTGTAGCAGGCACAGTTTGTTGCCTACCCAGTGACCATTTACCTCTTCTTCCTTGCTTACAGATCTATATTTTGTTCAGAAATCAAGCATGCACTTTACAGGAAGCGAAGACAACTTTCAGCTCCACAAGGTAAATGCTGATTATATTACACCAATCATGGAAATTACATCCCCTTCCAGTGACTTGTTTAGGAATTGGTGGTCAAATTATGTCCTTTTAGACATCAGGAAAAGTCTCCTGATGGACATCTGGGAAAAGTTTTCTTGCTCTCAAAGAGACCTTCGTGAATGCATGTGTGGACAAACAGACGCTTTCCGTTGTCAGTTCTGCAAGTGACGTGTGGTGTTCCAGCAGCCATCTTGGGACCATAAGGATGGGAGAATGGAAGGAGGCAAGGAATTGGGGCCCTAGGATCTCCATTTCTTATAGTGGCAGGCTAGGTGACTAGGACCAACCCTCCCACTAGGACAACTGTTTGTGTTTGTTTTTAATCTTCTTCAAAGTATTAAAGAACTAACAAGATAACAAAAAATTATTAGGCCCAAATCTAGGAGAAGTTGAAAATCCAAAGAGGTAAACCCAAAACACAAAGCAACTTTTGCCCTGAGAGCATATGCCGATCTGCAAGAAACTAAGCTGTGCTTTTGGCAACCAGGAGGAGTGGGGGAAGCATAAATCAAAGTTCAGGGCCTGCCCAGGGAGAAGACTGTGATAAACAACATTCACTCTAAGCTCCCAGGGAGAGAGCTTTACCCTGAAGGTAAAGGTAGCCTAGAATAAACTAGCTCTCATGCAACTTGAAACCCAGTTGCCTGTAATCTGGGTCCAAGGAACCTCAAGCAGTCAAATGTGGGTTAAGGTAGAACTGGATTGGTAATATCCCTAGAGGCCTGTCAAAAGAAAATGAAAATCATTGCAGGAGAAATTTACCATTCTTGGCCTTCAAATTATTTGCGTAAAATATTTTTCAAAAATAGTTACCAGGACACAAAGATAACCAAAACACAAGGAAAAATACACCATGAAGAAGAACCATCAGGAACAGCAGAATACAGACAGAGACCCACATTTATGATAATCATTTCACAATGTACACATACATCAAAGCATCACGTTGTACATGATAAATATATTCCATTTTTGTCAATGTTATCTCAATAAAGCTAGAAGAAAAAAGAGACAGACCCACAAAGACTTCAGATATTAAACTTATCAAAGAGAAACTACAAAATAAATGTGCTTACTATGTTCAATGAAATAAAAAACAAGCTTGAAAGTTTTTTCATAAAACTGGAAAATAAAAGAAAAGGGATTTGGAAAAGAAATAGGGATTCTAGCACTAAAAATATAATCACTGAAATTAAGAAGTCAATGAACACATTTAATTACATATTAGACATAGCTGAATAGAGAAAAACTGGAAAATAAAGCAGAGGAAACTATCTAGAATGCTTCATAGATAAAATTATGAGAAAAATATAGAAGTTATAAGAAATATAGAAGATACAGTGAGAAATTTCAACATATAATCTTTCCTCAAAAGGAAAGAAGAGAAAGAACAGAGATAATCACTGAAAATCTTCTAAAACTGAACTGTAACATTTTATAGATGTAAGAAATCTAAGGAACCTAAGCAGATTGAATAACAAGAAGCTGGTTAGGATGTTGAGTCTCTAATTTAACTGCCTAATTTCCAAATTCTTGTAAGAAAAGCAGAAGAAGGAGAAGCAGAAGGAGAGAAGGAGGAGAAGTGGCTGGCACAGGTTGGGGGGAGGAAATGTGTCTATTGTTAAAGCCACTTTGAGTTTGGGCTCAGTTACCTGTAGTCAAAAGCATCCCAAATGATATTCATGGTGAGAATAAAGTAGCCACCATTTATTGAATCTATGCTATGTGGCATGCACTGTACATAGGTTTCAATTTTATATAATTCCTCACAAAACCTTATGAGGTAGTATTAATATATAAATCAGTTAAGACAGGCAGGCTTATAGATACAAACCACCCCAAAATCTTAGTAACTTAACAGAAAATAAGATTATTTCTTGCTCATACTACCTGTTCAACATGGTCCAACAGAGAGCTATTCCCATCATAGTTACTCAGGGTCCCAGGCTGATAAAGGATTTATCCCAACAGATAAAACAGTGGAATAATGAAGTAAATAGTACAGTGGCTTCAAATGAAATGAAACACTTGACTTCTGCTCACATTTCTTTGGCCAAAGGAAGTCACAAGACTAAAGTATAGGGAAGTATAACCTTACGCAGAAGGTAGAGAGCTGGAAATATGGCACTAATGGCTACCATGGATAGATATTATCCTAATTTTCTGAATGAAGAAACAGATTCAGAAAGGTATTTAGTCACTAGTTAGATGAAGCAAGAATGTACTAATTATATATGTTTTCCTGAAGGAGATATTATTAACATGACTATTTGCCCTTTGGTGGTGGGGGTAGTGAGAAATGTACCAATGATATGATCTCTGAGGAGCCAAGCAGAGTCCCCAGTGGGCTCTTATCCTTGTCTATCCCAGAACTGCCACCCCCAGGGGCAGAGTATGGGACCAAGGTAGAAAGGGGGCAAATATCTTAGTCCTTCTTTTGTTCTACAAGGATAAGATTGGCCAAACAGAGAGTGTGTGGATATATGTACTAAGGCCTCCTACTATCTTATATATTCCAGGTGTTCCAGATGTGGTTAAGAGGGGGGAAACAAGCCCACATAATCGGGTTGGTCATGCCAAGTTTCTTCACTTTGATCTTTGCAGGTGCAGAAAGTCTGCCAAGGCAAAGAAGACCAATCATGTCCAAACATAGGAGAAGGAGCCGCCTTGCTCTCTTCGGTCCTTAAGACCTTCCTATGAGCTGGATTTTCCAACCTATAATGTGCAGAACATTCCCCGCCCCCTTGCATACCTAGTGATGACATTGTTCACCTCCCCCCTCCCAGCACCCCACAACTATTGGCAAGCTCCCTTGGCTGTCCTTCCTGTTACGAATTTGCTGCCTCTGCCCCCAGTCCAGCCTCTTGCAGACACAGCAGCATCCATCTGGGATTCTCTTCCTGCGGCAGGGAAGGAGTCAACACCAGGGTTCTTATTTACATGTTGGTTTATTCCTTCCCAGGAATGAAGCAGTGGTTAAGGGGAAGGGGTGAGGGGGAGGGAAGGCCTAGAAAACAAGCTGTGGTGGGCTACAAACTGGTGGAAAAAAAATGTCTCTATAATTTCAACTGCTTTCCAACCACACTGTCTCTAGCTGAGCCCCTGGTCTGTATATTACTTGGGATGGGAGATTGTAACCTTAATTATGTTTCGAAGCATTTGGCTGTATTCATCCTGAAACTTCCAGCAGAAAAAAAAAAATGTGGTTTCCATTACAGTGTCACTGAGGGACTTGTACTGGGGTTGGAATCATTAAAATGAAAACACTGATGAGTAAGCCATGGCATTTTGTCTCCAAGACTTAACGTCCTTCCTCCACCCCTAACCTTGTACTTTATTTTGAGACAAGCTTAAAATAGTCTGTAAAATATGGAGCTCATTATCCCATCTAACAGATTTCGTTTAACATGAATGTAGATTAAAAGCCCCATGCCAATTCTTCCTCCTAGCCAGAGTTTATAAGGAAGACATTCCTCTGCCTTCACTCTGGGCTGGGTTCTTTAGAGCACAGTTCTGCAATAGCCCAGGAGAGCCAGGAGGTGCCATTTCCAACTTTACTCAGCTTACTTTTCATGATAATAACTAAGAAAGATAAAGAAATACAGTCTTGCTTTGGGGGCTTCTTAGAAATTTTGCTTAGAGTCTTAAAAAGCTGAACCCAAACCAGACACCCCTCAAACCCAGGAGTTCTCCTATCTCCCCATTCTTTCCCATGCAATGACTATATCAGGGCTACTGAGCACACTGTAAGGCGTAGAATTGGGTTGAAAGCACAGGTGAATATAATGGAAAGAGTTCTCAACATGAAGGTTTTTGTTCTGGCTTCATATCTAGGCTCACTCAATAGCTAACTGTATGACTTCGAGAAGTGAAATCAACTCTTTGAGCTTCAGTTTTCTCATGTCTTAAATGAGAGATCTCTTCCTACTCCATCTCCTTCTCCGTGTGCAGTTGTCATCTCCTCTCTGGGCTCTCCCCCAGGGCCCCGCATAGGGCTTTGTATAGGAGGAGGCAGGAGGGACTGATCTCTTGATTGCACTGATAGTTACCTCTAAGCTTGGAGATGTGTTCAGTGATAGAGTATCCAGGTGAGGGACCTCCCTCTTGCCCCTACACTTTCTAGACATGGGTCCTGAGTCCCCTCAGTTATCTCATCTACACAATGAAAATAATCTTCCGCATCACAGGGTTGTAGGAGGTAAGAATGAAGAAGGTAAGGATCTATACAAGGACTTGAACTCTCCCACCTCTCCAGTCTGGTAATGTTCTTTTGCTGAAAATATCAAGGCCATCTGAACTGCATTTCCTCATTTTTTCCTTTTTCTTCTTAAAAATCATTTTCTAAGCACTCCTTCTTCCTTCCTTCCAACAGAGGAAGTGTTTGTTCCCCTCCTCCAGTCTACCACTTCCATCTGCACTCTTTACTCAACCCATTCCTACCTCCCCCAGGCCATCACTGCACTTTACAGCACTTATCGCAAGCTGCTATTATAAATTCAGCTGTTGCTTGACTTGTGTATCGTTTGCCTTACTCACTAGAATGTAAACTTCATGAAGACTTCATGCCTTATTCATGCTATATCCCCAGCAAATAGCACAGTGCCTGGAATATTGTCACTGCTCAATGAATATTTATTGAATAGATAAATCCATTTCTGTTCATCATTTTTAAACTTTCATCACAGTCCCTTCCTGCAGCCTCAAATATATTCAGGCCTCCCTTCTTTAACAAAATCATCACTTGACCCTAATGTCTCACCAACCACCATTCTATTTTTACCTTGCGTTTTCTGACATATTTCTCAAACAAACAATGTGTGCCTGCTGCTGCTTCATCTTCAACACCTCATCCCACTGCAATCTGGTTTCTCCTCATTGAGGCGCTGAAACAATGCAGTAAGTAGTCACCAGTACCTTCTGTCACCAAACCCCTCAGCATTGCCCCATCTCCCTACCCGTGGTGTTCCTAACTGTCCTTTCTCCTCTATTGCCATGAAGTTATTATAGCCTGGCTCTCCCCCTACCCTTAAGGAACACTCTTCCCATCTCTCTGATCCTGTCTCCCTATGTCAACACTTTCCAAAAGCAGTCTACACTGCTCTCATTGTTCTCTATACTGTCTTTCCTGAGCTATTATCAGTTTCACTATCACTTCTAGGCAGATGACTCAAAGTATGCATCTCCTCCCTAACCGTTCCCTAGAAACGCAGGCATATTTCAGCTGCATAAAGGAACGGGGCATCTTGTGACCATCTAAAACTCAGTTTCTAAATGCCTTTGCCAACACCCCCAATCCTACTCCCCCTTTCAGACTTTTAGTGTAATGTTGCCACTCCTCTAGTCAGACCTAAGCATGGAAGCTTCAATCATACTTGAACATGAAGAGTAAAAAATCCCTGTTACTCTGACATCAACTCATCATCCTTCTCTTCCTTCCTTTCCATAGACCTACTCTTCTTTTCCTCCAGTTCTTCCTGTACATTCAGATTTATCATTAAAGAACATTACCAGCCCCAGGCCCTTGTGCTCCAAAGTCTCCTGTGACTTCTTCTCCCTCTCATGCACCTTGCCTTTCTGATAGACTGGCCTTCCCCTTTTTCTTTAGCTATCCAACCCCTCAATCCCCACTGTGCTTCTGTCCATGCTTTACTGACTAAAATGCCTGTCCTTACCATCTTCACCAAGCAAACTCCTACTCATCCTGCATCCCAGAGCTGAACTATCAGATATTCTAAGACTCTCCAACCCCTCCAGGCAACTATTCTGTCCTCTGTGATCCTATGTAGGCCTAAGTAATCACACTTACCAATCTTGTTGTAAGTACTTTCTAATGCATCTGAGTCTCTCCCTATACCGTAAGCACCCCATGCTGTGCTTCTTTATAGTCCCAGTACCTACCTACTGCCTGGTACATGGGTACTGTTCAATACCTTTTTTAGTTGAATGCTACCACCCTGCCACCATTTGCTCTTAACCTGGCATGCAAGCAAGAATCTTCACAAGGTGACCCCAACCTCTCTCTCCAACTTACCTCTTACTATACAGATGCTCCAGGCAGTCTGGTTTAGTCATCATTCCCCAAGTACACTCTAGATTCCCTGACTTCCATCTTCATAATGAAGTACTATTAAAGCTTAACTTGGCTCTCTCCTTTTTATTCTAACTGCCGTTGTATTATCTGTTGTGTTATCTGTTATTGTCTATTCCTCCCATTAGTCTATAAAGCTTCATGAAGACAAGAACACTGTCCTCTTCAGCACTGTATTCCCAGAGCCTTGAATAGAACAAGGCACATAGTAGGTCTTCAGAAGATATTCACTGAATGAATGAACATTTTCTCCTTCATTCAGACCTAATTATTTCTCCCTTTTGTGAATTCATAGCACTCATTTAGCAGTTTAACATGAAGTAGTACCTTATGGCATCACACAGACATATTGTAGGTGTTGTAAGTATATATTTTACAGGCATTGCAAGTATTATCCACATGGAACCATGGAATGTTAGAGCTAGAAGAGGTCCCCTTTGTAAGTAATCTGTCATTTGATAGAAGGGCCAACAGAGACTCAGAGAGGTTACTGTTGATTCTTGATCTTTCAGAAACCCTGTAGGCGTCTGAATTCTAACGTCCCTGAGGGCAGGAATCCTACCTTCTACCCATGCACGCTTCCTGCTATACCGGGGCCCTTAGTAGATATTATTACTACTGCCACTAATAATAACAACATTATTTATTGCTTTGATGGTTTCTTTGGAAACAAGCCACCTGCATCCACAAGGTGAAGAACAAACCCATCACTTAGAGTGGGGATCCAGCTGGCTTTCTGACCACCCAGGGACACAGCTGTCCCACTGCCCCTTGGTTCTCAGCAATCACTGAATATGCCACAATAGAAGAACAGGCCTTGGGAGACCATGCCATACCCAGGGAAGTGCTGCCTCACTGTTCTCACATCACAGTAACCTCTACGCCACTGGATGGAAACATCACACCAGGACTTCACAAAGCAGCTATCAGTGTCCTTCCCCCAGGACTTGGCCTAGATACATCTTGTCTGGGGATCTCACACCACAGATGAGACACCCCAGTGATATGCTCTACTACCTACTGACAGGGACAGTGGCTGGACACCCACTTTAACATGTATGCCAGAGACAGAGAGAGATGTACAGCAGGTATAGGAGACAACCCATCCTAGACAGGAGTTGGGGGCCCTGGATCTTGACCTTTCTCTTAGCAGCTTTCTAACTTTAGCGAAGTACTTACTGTCTATGAGCCAGAGTCCTGTCCGTGAAATGAAAACTGCTGTGACCTATCTCAGAGAGGTATAATGAGGACCAAAGGGGTAATATATTTGGAATTGTCAAATAATCACAGTTTTCTTTTTTCCTCTTTAACAATGCTGGGCTATCACTTGCTCCCTGGAGAGTTCAGATACTTTGTTAGCCAGAGTTATCTATTAGGTTTCCTATTAGGATTCAACCTTGAACTAGGTGTCTAGATAAAAATACAAAGGAATGGTGGGGACAAAGTCCTGCCCTCAGGGAAGCTTGACTCTCAGTGGGGGGAAATGACCCCCTAAAAGCAATTAGGCTCCCTAATAGCTACAGAAATCCAGGAGAACAAGCACACACTCACTAAGTACTTATTGGTACCAGATACTAACCACACATATTAACTCCTCCAATGCTCACGACCACCTCAGAAGTATATATTATTACTACCCACAGCAGCACATCAGAATCACACACCACTGGTCTTGCACCTAAGTGCCCACAAGTTTCTAAACAGAACCAGAACCAGGGGAACTTTTTCTGGAGGACACAGGGGTTAAGAGGTTTAAAAGGAAAAGAATGTGGATTAACTGTAAGAAGAGGCTTCAGGCATTTCAAGAGGAAGCACAAGAAAGTATGAACGTTGCTGGTGAGGCTCTGGTGTAGAACAAGGAGGAATTGTTCTGTGATGCTGTTTCAAGTGGCCCTATGCTCAAACTGTTTATTAGACAAGAGGCCTGGTTACTTTAGGAAAGTGATCTTGTGCCAAAATCCAATTAAATAACTTTAATAGGTATATATTTGTGACTTAAAAAGCTAATTTAAAGTACCCTCTTTGTGTATTATATGAATATTCAGCTCAAATGGGAAGGTGATTACAACCTAAACTCCTCTAATTAGAAAAACTCCAGCATAGGAAAATTAGCCGATGTGCTTTTCTCATACATGCTGTCTGCTTTTTCCTTCTTTTTCTCACTGACTATAGGAGGGAATGAACAAGTCATAAAGGTTGGCACAAGGAAGCCACACATCATGCTGGGTACACATATGCAACAGTTAACAAGAACAGGGCAAGCCAGACCAAGGTTGGAATCCAGAGTCCATGGCAGGCTAAGGACCAGTTACAAGCAGAGGATCCAAGTAGAGACACCAAGCCTGACCCAGTTAGGGGCCAGAGCTGTGCAGAAAACTAAGCAGCAAGCAAGCCAAAGACAGGGCATCTGCCAGTGACAGGAGACCAGGTACCAGGAAGAAGGTTGTAGGCATGGTGAGGACAAGACCAAAGAGAAAGCAAGCACAAAGATCAGGCCACCCAGACACCCAGGGCCATGCGATCCCGCTGAGTCTGGGCCCTGCACTGCCTCTCGGCAGAACCAATTCTTGAATTAGAATGTTTGGGAGATTTGAAAGTTGAGACAATAGAGAATGGCCAGTCAGGAAGAGATGAATTTTAGTGAAAAACCCAAGTAGATTCCTGACCAAAGTAGAGCCCAACACCATGAGGGTTTGAGGACAGTTACTTTCCTTACCTCCCATCTATCCTGAAGAGAAGAAGAGATTTTTCTTTCTCTAATTCTAGCATATTATGGACAGTGCTCACATATTTCCTGGTATGAGTTATACTAAGCAAGTAAAGAAAGATTTTTAACATTTACAGTGACAGATAGCCATCCCTATCTCCAAAACCCTAAGTAGCCAGAACTGACAGCAATAAACCCAAAGCAAGCTGGGGCCCAACAACTTTCTGAAACACAGGTAAATTATTTTCTTAGGAATATGAAGGCCAAGGTTTAGCTACATAGTGGTAGAAAAGGGTTGAAGTTTGTAAAGAAAGCTGCATGAATTATACTCAAAGGAACATGTTCTTTTACATTTTGTTCCTTAGTATAATCTTATGTGTACTCCTATGTTTACTATTCTCATAGAGTGACTTATTTTCTCATGTACTTTGTTATTTTGCACAAGAGTCCTTTTTGCCTCTGACTCTCTGGCATCCATATTAAAGGTTGACAACAAGCAATTCTCAACCCTGGCTGCCATTAGAATCCTGCAGAGCTCCTTACTCATGCCAGTGTCCTGCCCCTTTCCAGCTATTCTAATTTAATTGGCTGGAGTAGGGGAGGAACTGGATATTGTGCCTTGTAAGAGCTACCAGATGGTTCTCTCGTACATCGAGGAATGAGAACCAGTTGATTTCTGGTCCAGAATCCAAAGTACTTTGTGGTAGGGTAGCTGCAGGAATGTGGAAAAAGCACCAAGTGGATAATCCCATTTGCCTATTTTTGTTGCCTGTGCTTTTTGGGTCTTAGACACAAAATCTTTGCCTAGACCAATGTCCTGAAGGGTTTTCCCTGTGTTCTCGTCTAGTAGTTTTATAGTTTTTGGTCTCACATTTAAGTCTTTAATCCATTTTTTGTTGATTTTGTATATGGTAAGAGACAGGGTCTAGTTTCATTCTTGTGCATATGGATATCTAGTTTTCCCAGCATCATTTATTGAAATGGGTGTCCTTTCTCCCATGTATGTTCTTGGCACCTTTGTCAAAACTAAAAAGCTTCTATACAGCAAAGGAAACAATCAACAGAGTAAGAAGACAACCTGTAGAATGGGAGAAAATATTTGGAAACTATTCATTCAACAAGGGACTGACATTTATAATATCCAAGGAACTCAAAGAACTTAACTGCAAAAAAACAAATAATCCCATTTAAAAACGGGCAAAGGATCTATATAGACATTTCTCAAAAGAAGACATACAAATGGTCAATAGGCATATGAAAAAATGTTCAATATCACTAATCATCAGGGAAATGCAAATCAAAACCACAACAAAATAGTATCTCACCCCAGTTAAAACGGCTATTACCAAAACGAAAAAAATAACAGACGCTGGCAAGGATGCAGGGAAAAGGGAACCCTTACATGCTGTTGGTGGGAATGTAAGTTAGTATAGATATTATGGAAAACGGTACGGAGGTTTCTCAAAAAACTAAAAATAAGACTGCTACACAACCTAGCAATCCCACTACTATTTATCCAAATGAAAGGAAATCAGTACATCAAATGGATACCTGCACCTTCATGCTTACTGTACCACTATATGGAATGCACCCAAGTGTGTATCAATAGATGAATGGATAAAGAAAATGTGGTATATATACACAGTACTATTCGGCCATAAAAAACAATGAAATCCTGTCATTTGCAGCAACATGGATGAAACTGGAGGTCATTGTGTTAAGTGAAACAAGACAGCTACAGAAAGACAAATATTGTATGTTCTCACTCATACAGGAGCTAACAAAGTTGACCTCATGGAGGCAGAGATTAGAATGATAGTTACCAGGCACTGATAACGGGGTTGGGGGAGATGAAGAGAGGTTGGTTAATGGGTACAAACATATAGTTAGATAGAAGGAATAAGTTCCAGGGTTTGACAGCACAATAAGGGGGGGCTATAGTTAACAAAATATATTAGATATCTCATAATAGAAGAGAAGATTTGAAATGTTCCCAACACAAAGAAATGACAAATGTTCAAGGTGATGGACATCCTAAATAGCCTGATTTGACCATTACACATTGTACAGATGTATCAAAACATCCAATGTACCCATATATGTATAGTTATTATATATCGATTTCAGAAAGCACCAAGAAATTAGCAGCCTAAAACCTATGTTGTAAATTCAACATGTCACTTAAGTTTTCCAAACTTCAGTCATTTTTGTACTTCTATCACTATTTTCACCATATCCACATAGCTCTTAACTTACACCATTATTTCCTTGATGTTAACTCCATCTTTTACTTAAATTTATTTTTAAAAGAAACTAGTAGACTTATGGTAATGGTAAGGTGATATAAAAAGGCAGAAGCAAAAGAAGAAAAGATAATGGCTCCTGAGAGGAAAAGGCACACAGAGTCAGAAGGCAGGGAGGGGCAGGTGCAGCACTGAAGACACTGGATCCATGGGGCAAAGTTGGCTCAGCATAGGAATGAGATGGGATAGGAATTGGGGGATAAATTGGAGAATAATGAAGAAATGCCAGGGAATGGGGATTCTGGTAGCAGGCAGCATGATGCTGTGTTCTGAAAGAGCATGAGGGACAGAGAATAGGCACAGGCAGCAGGGGCAAGAGCCCAGGGCAGGGCAGCAGCTTATGAGTATGAGTGAGGCTAGAGGTAGGAAGGAGGGGACAGCTGAAAAGTGGGTGGGGCTGAGGAGGCCTGCACTGGAAGGAGTGGGGCAGAGGTGCACAGCCCAGCAAAAGCAGGTATTGGACAGAGGAGACTGTCCTCCAGACTGTGCCAGGCAGTGACCAGCAAGAGAAGCTCAAGCAACATCTGCAAATCACCTAAAATTATCTCATGGACATTCCCACATACTGGGAAACATTTGCTGATGCTCTATGAATAAAGAACGTCAGTCTTTCACTCTTTCGCATTTCACTACCAAAAAGTAAAAATTACATGTAAACAAAGGAATGTAAAACCCAACCTTATTTGTTAGATCCTCACAAATACACCAAAACCCAACATCAACAAAAAGCAACATTACTTCTCTTCTTTTATATACAACTCATGTTTCTTATCTTTACACTTTCTTTTTTTTAGATGGACAGCCCCCATCATGGGAACCATCTCCTTAGTCAACGTCTATAAGCACAGAACACAATCAGCAGAGTTGACACATGCCCAGTAAGAAACACCATAAAAACAGCATCTGTTTTAATGAGAATAAGTCATCAAAATAATGTCTGAACAAGCTGGCAATTCATTATCATATAAATCCTTGCATATAGTTAAGTACAGCCCTACAAAACAATACCTTTTATTTTTTAAACCCTTACCCTTAGCTGAACGATAATGGGGGTGACAAAAGATTAGTCTGCAATCACCAAGCCCACATTGTTATTTCTTTGTAAAGTTTATTTCTGCTCCGTGATGTGTTCTAACATTTCCTCTCTTTTCCTAGGTGTGTCAAATCACAAATTCATTCATCCTCCAGTCACAGCCAAGTAAGCGACTCAGGCCAGCACACAGCTCATTGATTATTTCAATTTCCTGGGCTAAACTCATCATTTCCCACTTCTTATTTCTTATTCCCTCCTTACTTTCTTGAAGCCTGTTACTTTCAAGATGACATAAGGGACAGCAGTGATGAAGGCAAAATGACATAAAATCCTAAAACAGATGAAGGGAGCTAAATTCTGTTATACTTAAGAAAGATAAAATCTAAAGGAAATTTGCATGCTGCCCAGAGGGTGGGTTCATCTTTCATTCATTCATTCATTCATTCATTTGACAAGTATCTATTGAGCATCTCTAAGCTAGCTCAGTCTAACATGCCACTTTAAAGCAAGCCATTTTCTATGCAATGTCAGCTAACATTAGTTACGAGAGGAAAGTTGATAGATCAAAAAATTGTTTGAATATGAATGTGAGCATGCACACATATACATGCATAATACTGTAATATCCATTAACCAGAACTAGGCAACATATTCAACACCAACCCCCCAAAAGCGTGGAAAGCAGACACCCTACACAGTCAAGAGCTGCTAGTCTAAAGCATCACATTAAGCAAAATCCTAAAGACACTATTTATGGAAGACCATAACTTTCAAGCTACCATACATGGGGACCAAAGATGCATGGAAGAACACACAATTCTGGCAACCAACTTTTGCTATCCAGGGAGACAGCTTAATCTACCAACCCATAAATTCATTAACCTGACATTTCTAAGAATGCCTAACACATGTACTGACATAATAATTTCCCCAAAATTCTATGATGTAGCTGTTATTAATATACCTATTTTTCAGATTAACAAACTGAGGGTAAATAGACAGCACTTAGGCACAAGGGCACTTAGACAGCAATGGAACTAGAACTTGAACCTAAATTTGCAATTCATGGGTTCAAGCATTTACTGAAAAAAAAAATCGTATTATCATAGCTTATACATTAACATTTAGTTTCTTCTTATAATTGGCATCATATGTTAGTTTGAATCTTGTTTTAATTCATGTAAGTATAAATTGTCTCTAAGCCTCTAACAATTCTTAATTGGACTTTTCTCAGTTCCTGGTTATTACATACCACCTGTTCCTGTCTTTCCCAGGATGTTTGTCGGAGAGTGAGAATTAACTGTCTTGGAAACGAAAACTAACATTTAAGGGGTACTTTGTCCATGTCAGGCACTAGGCTACGTATTTTGTTTGTAGTTTCCCACTTAACCCTCTGAGTTAGTACCACTATTATCATCATCAACCTTTTTTATAAATGAAGGGAAGGAAGCACAGAGAGGTTAAGTAACTTGCCTGAGGTCATACAGATAAGGGGGATTCACTCCTGGCTGTCTCTTCCCCCTTCTCCCAATCTATGATCTTAACCAATATGAAGTTATGGCTCCTTTTTTTTTTTTTTCCTGGAGGCTACACTGGCTTCAGAATGGTTCGCTTCTTAACACTGTCATCTCATCTCAAGTCTGGGCTCCCACTGGCCTGTTTCTCAGTGCTAGTGAGAGACTGCTTTTAGTGTGTGCTGGTTTGGTTTCCTCCATCTTTGATTTCTCCCTTGATAAGGGACCTGGTTCACCTTCCCTGGCAGCTTTTTGCTTCCACCTGGTATTGGCCTCCTGGCACACCTAAGACTATTCCCAACAGATGAACACACCTTGGGCTGTAGAGCAGCAGGGCTTCCCCAGGATCATCTTTTCCGTCAGGGGTTTGATCTCATTCTTGCCTAAACCTCATAAAGAAGCCAAAGCTTTTAAAAATAACATTCAATATCTCAAAAAACTCAATTACTAAACAAAATTCACAGTGGCTTTTCCTCACAAGGGAACATCTGGATTTGTGTCACATTGTCAGGAGACTTTAATTGCATTAATATTTGATGGTGAAATGTATTAAGGTCAGATTAACCTGAGCAGTAAAACTGACTTCCCCATGCCTTTCCAATATCTGCAAATTCTGTACCAGCTCTATCTATAGACAACTGACAAAGAAGCTGTCTTCAGAACAGGTGCTATAGCTGCATGATGCTGAGAGGTGTGCCGGGAGGAACTTAGCATTTACTAAGCCCCTACTGTGTGCACCAGACATATTTTATGTTTTACATGTATGAATTAAATAATAACTCCACAGCAATCCTAGCAGATAGGTCTTATCATGCCCATTTTACAGATGGGGAAACAAGCTCAGAAAGGTCATATAAATCACCCTAAGGTCACAGAGTTGGTCAGTGGTAAAGCTGAGACTTGAGCCTGTGTCTGTTTGCCCCCAGCTTCTTGCAGCAGGGACCATTCTCCCTCCTGCCCTGTTTCTTGGAGTGTTCTGTCAAGAGCCCTGCAAGACAGGGCTTAACTTGTCTTTGACTATAGTACTGAGCTTAATGAAAATCCAACAAGAAATGAGATCCTGTTACCCAGATGCTTCCCAAATAACCCTTGTGCTTCCGATTCCCAGATGGGTCACACACGTCCCCAGAACAATAGCCTCTCTTTACTTTCCATGGGCTCGCTACTTGCCTCTGTTTCATTCCTTCTCTCTCTTCTTGCCCCCATTCCCCTCTCTGCTGTGTCTCTATGTCTGTTTGCCTGCGAGTGTATCTCTCTCTCAGCCCCAGTCTCTCTCTCTGACACACGCGCGCACTCAGGATACCTCGATCCAGCAGCCGGAGCAAGCGGAGATACCAGAGATACCACTGGTCCCAGAAGCGGTCCGTCATCCCACCCTGAACGCATCCTTCACAGCCAGTCCCCTCGGCAGAGCCTCATCCCACCACCGCTGACTCGAGGAGGCCGGAATCACTTGATGCTGGGCTCACACGCAGCCTGCTCTAAGCAAATGCTTGCCTGCAAAGACAGCCACCGGTCCTCCCACACAGCGGCTGACTGTGCCGGGAGCCGGTTTCACAGCAACAAAGGAACAAGTGCAGAACAACGCCGTGTGCAGACCGAGCCTGCCTGGACCCAAGGGGAGGTCGGAGATGCGTGGGAGGGAGTCAGGGAGGACTTTTGCAAACAGGTGAGGTTTGAGGTGGTCTTGGGAATGAAAATCCACAGTCAGGGCCATGTCTTAAATTTTATTCCAGTATCTCCCGCCATCCTGGCTTCCATGCCTCCCACACCAGAGGCCAGTGGCTCCTCCAACAGGGTAGGGGGTGGGAAGCTGGCAGCTCAGCCATCCTGGACCCCAAGGCCAGTCCAGAAGACCAGGAGCCTTACTGCCTCACTGTCGGGACAAAGGCACTCCTTGTCCAACACTGCTAGACCCACATGACAGAAAAAGGTCACGGATCCTTTCTTCCTATGCCTCTTCACAGACCTTCTGTTATAGTAGAGATAGCATGGGCTCTTAAGTTACACAGTCATGGGTTCAAATCCCACTCACCACTTAATACTTGCCTGGCCTTGATCAAGTTACTTCAACTCCCTAAGCCTCAGCTGACTCCTCTGTAAACTAGAGAAAACAGTACTTGCCTCCCAGAGGTATTGTGAGGCCCAAAGCAAAGGAAGAATATAATGTTTCTGTAGAGTGTGCGGCAGACAGTGGCAGATAGAAAGTTCTCCCTGCCCTCCAACCCCATCCGTCTGGCCAGACTCTCAGTTGCTCATGTGCCCACACATCCCATGGTTGCCCACCTCCACAGCTTTGCTCCTGCCCTTCTTGCCACGGCATGCCCTCTCCACTCCCCCACCTCACTGGCCAAATCCTCCTGACTTTGCCAACACCCAGCCCCAATGCCACAGAATCTGGGCAGGCGTCCCTCCTCTTCCCTCCTTTATATTTCATTGTTTTCATTCCACCTTCTCCCTTGTATAGGCCTCTTCTCCTTTACTTGACCATAAACTCCATGAGGGTAGGATCTGCTTTTTAATCATCTTTCTGTCCCCCAAAGTACCTAATACAGTGCCTTAAACTTCACCAGTGCTTATTAAGTGATTACTAACTAAACTAATGAACAAGCAAGGGAGTCTAGGTCCCCCACACGATTTGTCTTTGTCACAGTCAAAAGAGTGGACTGTGGGGCCGCAGCCCCTGGGCACTGCCTAAGGCCCGTGAAAGGGTGACAGGGTACCCCATCCTTGCCTGGCTCAGGGCCCCTCTTACAGTGGGCTGGCCACCCATATGGTGGGGCTGTGCCTCAGGTAACCAGGAGTCCTGCTCACAGAAAGGAAACCTGAGGGGACCCCAGATCTAGGACAACCTCATTCTCTAAGCCTAAAAATGACCCAGCAGCCACCTGCACATTCATCACATCTCTTGTTCAACCGAGGCCATGCTAGCCAGGCCTTCTCACTGTCCTAACAGAAACGTTGTCCTCCCAGCCTCCTGGTCTCAGTCAGGCAGCTGGCGGAGCATGGCTCCCCGGGGAGGAGGCATGTCCAGGGGGCAGGAGTTGGGAGTGGGAGGGAGAAAGCGAGCAGAGCCACAATCTCCACCCACCTGCCCCTGCCCCAGCACCACCACCGCCTTGCGGGTCTTTCTTAAAGGGCAGCACTGGGTCTGAGCAGAGACACACCACCCAAGAAGCTACCTCTCAGGCTCTGTTAGCATTATTTTCTTATTACCTTAAATGGACAAGACTCCAGTGTGTAGCTAACACAAGAATGCAAACCCCTCCTCCTCTCTCCAGTGGGAAGAAGTGACCCGAAGTCTCCCCTTTTGTGAATAACAAGAATCCATCACTCACGTGTGGGCAGTACTTTTTAGTTCACAAAGTACTTTTACATCCATCATCTCCTTTGGGCCCCTTAACAGGCCTGCAAGGTCTGTAGAGTGGAAATCACTTTCCCCAGTCTACAAAAGAGAAAACCCATGTTCCAAGAAGTTAAATCACTTACTTAAGATCAAATGAATAATAGGTGCCCATCTATCTATCTCTTCCCTAAGAGAGTTTCTGGGGCTCTAGATTGTTCGCTGGGAAAATGTGACATCTTTCACAGAGAAATGGAAGCCCTCAGAGCAGGGCAGGACCTGGAGAAACAGGAGTCCTGAGGAAGCCCCTCCAGGGAAGTACTAACGTGCCATGGGCACAGACTGAGTAGAGTCTGACTATGGCCACTTACTGACTAAGGGCCTTTCATCTTTTACTGTGGCCTCTGGTTTATGGCTGCAGAGAGAGTGCATCTCCAAATAAGAATGCTAAAATGGCTTTTTCTAACACAACTGGGAAGAAATCTGAAATGGGGGGCTCCCACCATGGCAGGAGACCTAGACAGAGAGGGACTGTGGGACAAGCATCTGACTGTGAGGCAGGAAGTCCCAGTGCCCATGTGGACACTGTACAAACTAGAGTGCTCTAACAGTGCTACTGCTATTAGGACTGGAGAAAGAAGCTGGCCCTGTTCCCCATCCTCTAATAATCAAGGGCAAAACATTCCACACAGCCTCATTTTCAGAGGGAAAGGGAATAAAGACTTAAAGAACAATATGGGTGCGAGCATTTCCCCCGCAAACAGTGAACCTAAGAACATAAGCATTACCCCTTGGGTCAGGCCCAGAGTGAACCCATTCAGCCTGGAGTTTGACTCAAGATTGACTTCAACCTATCAAGCTGGGCTCCCGGGAGCTCCCCAGCCCACCACCGTTCATTTCTCCAATTCCCACAGAGCCTCATAAGCCTTACTTTAAATGCAGCCCCTCCAGAAGTTGAATAAAATGTTCCAAGAGACTGTCAGCATTGCCATTTAGCTGCAGTACAATTAGAAAGGACAGGATATTGGCCAGGACAGAGCCTTATTAGGTTTTTGCTGTTGTTTTTGTTTTGTCTTAAACAATGCTTCCACAGTGGCTCCTTTTTCATCATGGGCAAAGTAAGAACAGTCATTCTCGTTGGCATGATTCCTCCAGCCCACCCAGCTGGCCATAGAGACAAGTTCTCCAGGGACAAGCAGAGTCTCCAGGCCAGTAATCCATCCACTCCTGAGGGCTGATGTCCATCTGGATGTTCAGCAGTTACTCGATGTCATAACATAGATGTGTTCCTTTCTCTTCTATGTTCCTTCATCTTTCCTTGGCACTGTTCTTTCTCTCTCTCTACCCGCCCCAACATGAAAACACTGTGTTCCTGATCAGATGAAGCCGGCACAAGTGTATGGAGCAGAAGGCAAGCAGCACTGAGGGAGGAGAGATCCAATCATGTCCCAAATCTTTCCCACTCATCTCCTGGGACAACAATGGCCACTGTTCCCGCAGCAGCACTGGCCAGCTCCTTGGACACATGGAGCCATCTGACAAGTGAAGGCTACACAAGATGTGGCAGAGTTGCTGGTGTATGCAAACCAGAGTGAAGGCTGACCACAGACATGGTGCCTGCCCCCATGCTGCCCGAGGAAGCAGGTTCCATCAGGCTGCCCTGCAGGTTGCACTTCATTGCAACATGACTCAAACATTCCAGCAGATACCATCCTCACCCACCTCCCACACCCTTTCTGTCCCCTTAGTGATTAGTGCCCAAGTGGTGAAATGAAGCCCGTGGCAACACATTCTCAGGGATGCCATTCAAGGGATGAGATGGACACCTGCCAGTATCTTCTATAGAGCCTGGTGTCCCCAGGTGAACAGGTCCACACCTGAGGACAGTATCTAAAACAAGTATCACTTAGACACTGAAATTCAAGTCCACCTCTCCCAAGAGGCCTTTTCCAGCTAACCTCACACATTCTCTATCTCAGAGGTTCTCAAAGTTTAATAGGCAGCAGAATCACCTTAGAGGGTTGTTTATCCATGCCGATAACTAGGCCTCACTCCCAGAGGCCTGCATTTTTAACAAGTTCCCAGATGATTCTGAGATGGTGATCCATCTGCTTCTGTGCCTGTTCTCTTCTCTTACCCTCAGCATCAACTTCATTTAACTATTTTGAATTCTAGAATGTACTCCATCTCTCCAGATACCCTAAGAGTCCAGTAGGGAGGGGGACTGAGTCCCCCACTAGACTAGGCTCACCTGGAAGGTAGAGGGGAGACCCTCCTCCTCTCAAGGCCTAGTAGAGGGGTCCACATGGAGGGGTGAAGAAGCTACCAGCCAGGAGGCTGAGAAATCAGCCTCATCTCTCCACATGCTCCAGAAAGTGTTCGTTCTGCCAGGGCTGCACTCCACATCTGTACAATGGCTTTAAATGTCACCTCAAATATCAGGCCAGGCAGCAGGAGGGAAGGGAGGAAGCTAATTAGCCTGCCTTGCCCCAGCTTTTGTGTAGCTCTCATCCTTGCTCACCTCTGACCTCTGCTGAGATCTTTAACTCTCCCTTTGCCAAGGGAGATCCAGCTCACGGAAGGCTTCACAACCCTTTACTGCACTGGGCTCTAAACCACGTTGATAAGTGAGGGAAACTTGATCCCTCCATCACTCCTTTCCTGAGGACTTCTAGTTCTCCCATCAGTCAAAAGAACCCCATGTTGCACTGAATCTTCAACACAGCACATGCTTCACCACCCCAACACCCACCACTGCCCCACCCAAGGCTAGACCGCCCTACCACTCCCTTCTAAAGCTCACCCGTCTGGGCCCACATTCCCTGTCGACTAAATCCTGTGAAAAGTATTATGTGAACCTCATCCCCTCTGAGGTATTTATGATAAGAGCTTAATATTTAGGCCTTTGGGAAATACATTTTGGCAAAAGATAAAGCCTTAGGTCAAAGGAAGGCAAGTGGAAACCCAGGCCTTAGGTAGGCAGTGGGGGGGCGGATACCTGGGGTTGAGGAGCAGTCCTCGGCTTGCCTGCCCAGGTCTTCATAGGCATAGCCCTGTCAGGCCCCTGATAAAGGCAATTCACAGAGGCTGGTGCTTCTTCTTCTTGCCCTGACCTCCTGTTTCCCACTCAGCATGACCACCTGGTTGGTTGCCATCCCCACAACCCTTGAATTATAAAGTAGTTCTTCTTGAAGAAAAGGAAAAAGCCAGTAAGACCACCTCAGAACCTGACCCAAGAACCTGACCCTATTAGCTCCTATACTGCCTCACAGTGAGTGACGCGGCTCCTCCTTCTCACTTCCACTAAGAGCAGTTTCTTCACCCACCAAAGGAGGGAATGTTATCTGATAGCTTACAGGCATTTCAAGACAAGAGGCCCTGCACCCCCATGAGGTTTGGTTTCTCTTAAATATTCCTCACATCTGTCGATCCCTGAGCTCACCACCAGAGAATCAGGAAAACTTAAGCTGCCAGTCACCACAGCTGAAAACTCATACCTCAACCCTGACCAGGTGGAGCCCTTCTGTGAAGCCCCTCTCCCTCTCTCTTCATCCCACGCCCTTCTCCATCCCCGCCCTTCTCCATCCCCTCCCTTCTCCATCCCCTCCAAGAAATTTTCCAAATAGCCCCCCTCGGTACATCTGCCAGTAAAATCAGGCACCATGCAATGAGGACTGGGTTGATAATAATAAATGTGAATTTCAATAGGATCAAAAAGAGCCCACTGTATCATCAAAGAAATGCTAAATTTTGGCTAGCATATTTCTAGAGCTAAACATTTTTTCCATATTGAGTTTTTTCCTTTTTGGAAAATTTAGAATCTGTGAGTCCCATAGGGCAACCCACTATTAAATGAGAATATCTGACTCACTTAAATGCCCTGAGTCCCCACACACATACACACTTCAAGCTGAATAACGAAATTACCTGCACACTAGCCAATTTAAATTCTCTCTTCCTTGGCTCTTATTTTAAAAAGAAAAAAATCATTTGCAAAGATCATTTTACTTTTCAGCAAATGGGTTCTGCTTATGGTTCTTAAAAATAATTGATTCCCATAAATTCTATAAATCTCTTTATCATCTTGTTTATTCTGTTAATTTGCAAGCCTTCGGGGTATTGGGAAAGGGCTGAGGCTTTGGAATCAGACCAACCTGATCCAAATTCTAAACCTTTTTTTTTTTTTTTTTTTTGCAACAGATTCTCACTCTGTTGCCCAGGCTAGAGTGCTGTGGCATCAGCTAGCTCACAGCAACCTCACACTCCTGGGCTCAAGTGATCCTTCTGCCTCAGCCTCCTGAGTAGCTGGGACTACAGGCATGCGCCACCATGCCCAGCTAATTTCTTCTATATATTTTTAGTTGGCCAATTAATTTCTTTCTATTTTTAGTAGAGATAGGGTCTCACTCTTGCTCAGGCTGGTTTCGAACTCCTGACCTTGAGCGATCCGCCTGCCTCGGCATCCCAGAGTGCTAGGATTACAGGTGTGAGCCACCGTGCCCGGCCTAAATCTTTTTCCCAGTTGACTGAGTAACCTGGGGCAAATC
>CAUYRT010051300.1:0-10149 GCA_963574885.1 Lepilemur ruficaudatus
TGGGGTCGATGAACTTGAGTTTGGAGCACCAGTCCAGCACGGTCCCAGGGGTGCCGATGACAATCTGCTCACTGATCTTTTGACCCCTTTCCACTATGGAGACCCAAGACGTTTTCCGTGGGTATTTCAAAGGCAAAGCCACCTCTCCTCTCTGAGAAATACTAAAGTTGTGTATTTTAATGTAAATGTTCTGTTGTTTGCGTTATTATCATAAGGAAAGGTTCGGATATCACTACAGTGTTTAATGGACACAAAAATAGACAAAAATGCTGGTAAGGTACAAATAATGAGAAAACAAAAACCTCTTCAGTAGCATTCTTTTCATTCTCTATAATCACTGAATTCTCTCCAAAGTACATAGTTATTTTTTTCTTTGTCAAAACCATTCCATGGGCCGGGTGCGGTGGCTCACACCTGTAATCCTAGCACTCTGGGAGGCTGAGGCGGGTGGATCGCTCAAGGTCAGGAGTTCGAAACCAGCCTGAACAAGAGTGAGATCCCATCTCTACTGTAAATAGAAAGAAATTAATTGGCCAACTAAAAATACATAGAAAAAATTAGCTGGGCATGGTGGCACATGCCTGTAGTCCCAGCTACTTGGGAGGCTGAGGCAGAAGGATTGCTTGCGTCCAGGAGTTTGAGGTTGCTGTGAGCTAGGCTGATGTCACGGCACTCTAGCCTGGGCAAGAGAGTGAGACTCTGTCTCAAAAAAACAAAAAAAAATAAAATAAAAAACCGTTCCATGTAGAGTAGGACATTTCCTCACTAAGAGACTTTTTCAAAGTTCTTATTTTTCCAGTGCACTCGGCCCCTCTGCTACCCTGCCTTCTATTTCAAATATGCCAGTTGTCTTTCATTTCCCCCTGTCCAAATCATTAAATAGTATTTATTAGGAAAAGCTTGATCTTTTGAAAGAAATATAAACTGTCTTCTTAAAAAACATGCTTACCCAAACAGGCCCAGCACATAACGGCACATTCTTAGCCCTGTGCAGTCTGAAATTGAGAAGAACTTGGCTCTTCCTTTTTTATTTGTTTTTCAGAGATTGGGGTCTTGCTATACTGTTGAGCTGAACTGAAACTCCTGGGCTCAAGCAATCCTTCCACCTCAGCCTCCTGTGTGTCTATGACTACAAGTGTGCACCACTGCACCAAGCTTTGGCTCTTTCTTTTGAGTTATATGGGATAGTGATTTGCTTTTTCACCCCTTAAGAACTGTAACCTTAACCAGACACACGCAAACTCCCTCTACTCACAGAGAAAAATGTGCCCAAACATAAATGCCGAGTCAATTCAAAGCTAACAAGAATGCTGCTTCTGACTCCAGTTAAACAAACCAATTATTCTCTCCCACAAAAAAATTATTCAGAATTCTCGGTCCTTCTAACTCCAATCCAAATTGCAAAATTTTAAGTGTCTTATGATTATCTTCCACTAAGTTTTATCATCTTATTTACTTTCTTTTTTCTTTTATTTTTACTCAAAGCTAGCCCCAGTTGGATTATTTACTTTTCAGAACTGACCTCAAGCTGGCATTAGGATGTCATACATAGAATCGATTTCTGTGAGTGGTACAGTATTGTTTATTTTAAAGATCCATAAAACTCAACCAAATTTCCAACAACACTTTTAAAATTACTTAAACCTGCCAGGTACAGTGGCTCATGCCTAGAATCCTAGTACTTTGAGGATTACAGGATCCTCACTGAGTGAGGCAGGAGGATTGCTGGAGGCCAGGAGTTTGAGACCAGCCTGGGATGCAAAGCGAGAACCCGTCTCTACAAAAAAACAGAAAAAATTAGCCGGATGTGTTGGCATTCGCCTGTAGTCCCAGTTATTCAGGAGACTGAGGCAGGAGGATCGCTTGAGCCAAGGATTCTGAGGCTGCTGTGAGCTATGACTGTGCCACTGCACTGTAGCTCAGGCAACCCTGTCTCAAAATAAATAAATGAATAAAAATTAAAAAATAAAATTACTTAAATAATGTTAATTGTAAAACAAACTCACGTAGAAAATATGAATAATGAAAAAGGAATAACAAAATAAACCTCCAGAACCAATCACCATGAACATTCTATGTGTTTGTTCTTCTAAGGAAGAGAAAGAAATTAAACAAATCCAGAATGCAGAATATTGCATAAGCAACTGGTCTAGTCTGTCCAAAAAGTCAAACGTAATAGGGAAGAAAAATGGTAAAGGGACAATTCTAGATTAAAAAAAACAAAGACCTGTAACAACCAAATGCAAGCTATAAACACTGATTCGATCTTGATTCAAAAATAGAACAGCTATAAAGAAACACTTTGGGGATAATTGAGGAAGAATGAAAATACACTGGATATTAGTTATCCTAGGAAATTTGTTAATTTTCTTGGCTGTGACAAGGGTATCATGGGTATGTCAAAGAATGTCCTTATGAGATGCATGCTGTAATATTTAGGAACAAAGAGTCAGAATGTCTGCAATTTACCTTTGAATAGTTCAACAAAAATATATACACATATATATAAATGGCAAAATGTTAAGTTTTTGAATCTAGGTAGAGAGCATACATGTGTTCATTATGTTATTTTAATTACTGGGTATGTCTTGAAATTTTTCAAAATAAAAAAGAAGTAATTAAATTAATGATTTAGGATCACATACTCACATTTATTGCCTCGAACAGCATAAGCTAGCTTTAGTTCAGGGTAAAATTTTCCCATCTGTTCAATCACTTTTCCCGTTTGAAGGGCAAGTTCATACGTTGGGGAGAGGCACAGACACTGGTAGGAAAAAAGTGCAGAATGAGAATTGAAGATAACAGGTCTTTTGCAAAGGGAAATTACCAGGACTCAGTCATTCCTCCAGTGGAGGCTGAAGGAAAGAATATAAAAATTGAAGTGTACACCATTTGAGAGTCATAAGCTAGAATTCTTAGGGGTCAGAACTCAGGCTGGGTAAAGACACTTGAAAACAGCTACTGGCCACCAAAATACAAAATCCCACCAATAAGCAAGGAGCTGAAATTCTAACTGGAGACTACCTTCCTTTTCACTTACTCAGAAAGTTCTGAGAACTTTCTAATGGATGATAGTTGCCGATAAGGAGATTTTTCCTGCAAGTAAAGGAGCCAAGCCTATCAGCAGTATCCATGAACCAGCAAACCATGGCAAAGGAAACAGGATTTTTATTGCTACTGGAAGATCAATCATATTATTTATGCTCAATTTAAGGAGTTCTAGTTTGTGTAAACAGTTATACATAGCTTGGCTATTAAACCATCAAAAAGAATTCCTCTTATATCTATGCATTAGTAGAAAACTTACCAAGTCCTTACCTGGGGGTATTTGTTTGCAGGTTCTACATGGCTGAGCATGGCCAACACAAAGGCAGCAGTTTTACCAGTGCCAGACTGAGACTGGGCAATTAAGTTCTGTGGGCTGCACAAGAAAACAAACTGTTGAGCAGCTTAAACCTCAGGCTAACATTTTAGCTTACAAAAATGGAGAATAGGCTGGGCGCAGTGGCTCACGCCTGTAATCCTAGCACTCTGGGAGGCCAAGGCGGGCGGATTTCTCAAGGTCAGGAGTTCGAAACCAGCTTGAGCAAAGAGCAAGACCCCATCTCTACTAATACTAGAAAAAAATTAATTGGCCAACTAAATATATACAGAAAAAATTAGCCGGGCATGGTGGCACACGCCTGTAGTCCCAGCTACTTGGGAGGCCGAGGCAGGAGAATCGCTTGAGCCCAGGAGTTTGAGGTTGCTGTGAGCTAGGCTGACGCCACGCCACTCTAGCCCGGGGAACACAGTGAGACTCTGTATAATTAAAAAAAAAAAAAAAAAAAAAAAGGAGAATAAAGTTTAAAAAAATAAGTATTCAAAATATATTTATAGAAGGAAACACTGGATTCTGTAGCACAGTTACAAATGCTTGCTTCACAGATGCAGAGTACTCGAGAGAGAAGATTTTCTGGTGAGATTTGAAATATTCCGTATCTTTACCTATTCTCTACCCAGCAACCAGTGGTTGTTTTAAAATATGAGTCAGCTCACATCATTTCTCTGCTCTAAGTCCAAAGCTAAAAAAAGACATTATCCATCTAGAAAAATGTCATTGTTATGACACAGAACAAAGAAAGCTTTGAGAAAATACAGACCTGAAATATCTATTTTTAGACAAATAAAAAAAAAAAATTAAGGATTTAGGATTATATGCAGTAAAATTTAACATTATCACATATAATAGGGATCAATTTTTATAAAAAGTTCATCATGCTCTAGAACCTTATTACTCAAAATTCGATCTGAAACCAGCAGCAGTAGCATCACTTGACAGCTCATTAGAAATGTTGAACCTCACACCTGAGATTAGAATCTCCATTTTAATAAAGTCCTACGAGGTTCACACGCCTACGAATGTGAGAGAAGCACTGCACCAGAAAATCACCCTAGCAACTGTCCCACGCAGGTCTCCCAGAACCCTGTTTGGTTTCTGTCCACTATATCTGACACAGTAAATTTTATATACCCATATAATGAAATCATATAAACGTATATGTACCAACATAGAAACATGATCACATAATTAAAATTTAAAAACACAGCACATAGGTCGGGAGAGGTGGCTCACACCTGTAATCCTAGCACTCTGGGAGGCCAAAGTGGGAAGATCACTTGAGCTCAGGAGTTTGAGACCAGCCTGAGCAACAGCAAGATCCCGTCTCTATTAAAAACAGAAAAAATTAGCCAGGCATGGTGGTGCGTGCCTGTAGTCCCAGCTACTCAGGAGGCTGAGGTAAGAGGATCACTTGAGCCCTTGAGCCCAAGAGTTTGAGGTTGCTGTGAGCTAGGCTGACACCACGGCACTCTAGCCCTGGCAAGAGAGCGAGACTCTTGTCTCAAAAAAAAAAAAAAATAGGTTTTCAAAAATCGAAAACTAAAAATGAAATAGAGTTGTATCAGGATACATACGGTTCTGCAAGCATCAAAGGCAAAGCATTCTCTTGTATCTTGGATGGACGGTTGAAACCCATGGCATAGACTCCCTGGAGAAGCTGTGGTTTCCTAGAAAAACAGAGATAAAATTCACAGTCTCTGTGGTTGAAGAAAGCAGCAAAATTCTGGAAGGATTTTTTTCTTTTTTACTGTTACATATAGTTTATAACCAACAATAACTGAGTTGTGCTGAAGTGAACACAATCTGTGAATGCAGCTTAACCTGTTACCTAGAAATTTTACCTGGAAATTTTAATATCCTAAAGCAGCTAAATTCTATAAAACTTGTATTAGCTAAAAATGTTCTGCTGTGATGAAAAAATCTGTATAACAGGCCTATCATCTCTAATACCAAGGGGACAGTAGTCTCAGCTGGCAAAAGAAAAAAATGTCCCCTTCCCCTTTGGACGAAGGGGAGTCCAAAGCAAACACACACTCACAGCCGAAGCTCTTCAAAAGACTTCACTGAGTAGAGGGGGGAGTTTGGATCCCGCTGCAGGACTTCCACTTGGTTTGTGTTATCGACAAGGTTGCTTCTAATCAGCTTGTTGAGTAAGGACTGGGCAGCTCTGTCTTCTGTCAGGAAAAAGAGAACAGAGATTTTTAAAAGTCCAAGAAATCCACCATGAGTTCACCTGAATTCAACTGTCATCTGCATTTTAAGTAATAACATTTATCTGTGCTGAAACTTCCAATTCAAGGTACATAATTTTGACTTTAAAAAAATATATTTAAAACAGTTACTCTTCCCCTGAACTCTAACAGCCCTCCTTTCCTGAGGTTTTCTATTTCTCCTCTCTAGACCCAAATATTTACTCCCTAATTTGCATTCTATAATATACACTTAAAATTACAAGCTTAACAAACACATCACAATGACAAAAAAACCCAGGAATTAACAAAGCCTGTATCTTGATAGTGTATAAGCTGTTCACATCTTGTCATCCATGTTAAATGTGTCAAAATATCATTAAGCTTAATTTTGTTTATTGAGACAGAGTCTTGCTCTGTCGTCTGGGCTGGAGTGCAGTGGTTGCTCACTGCAACCTCAAACTCCTGGGCTCGAGTAATTCTCCTGTCTCGGCCTTCCTAATAGCTGGGTCTACAGGCATGTGCCACTACACCCAGTTAAATTTTCTATTTTTTGTAGAGACAGACAGGGTCTTGCTCTTCTTGCTCAGGCTGTTCTCGAACTCCTGAGCTCAAGCAATCCTGGCGCCTCTGCCTCCCAGAGTGCTAGGATTACAGATGTGAGCCACCACGCCTGGCTAATTAAGCTTAATTTTATTAGATAGTGGAGATGAAATTTAAAATTTCTTTTATAATGTTCTATACAACTATTCAACTGTTTAGTTGTTCAACGGAAAATTTCTCTAAAATGTAAACATTAAAATTCCTTCACTTATTAACTATTTATGCCAACTTTTATACTAGCAGTTACTCCTATTAAAGTCAAGCCAAGTTGAGTATAAAAATGAAGCCTTGTAACAATCCATTTTCTTAGGATGTAGAAGCTCGTTTACATAGCTCTAAGGCTGTGTTACCTTTCTCTTCTTCATCTGTCTTCTCCTCGTTAGCATTGGTCTTGACAACAGCACCTTTATCAGACACAAAGTGGCCATCATTCAAAATCACATCTCATACCCAACAGCTGGGACAATTCAAATTCTATACACTAGAAGTGTAAAGGCCTAGGCAGCAAAAAATAAATGAGGAAACCAAGCCACTGACAAAAAACATTTTATTTGCCCTAAATAAACAAAAGTATGAGACACTGTTGCTTATGTTTCAGTTCCTTTCTATTTCAGGTTTCCTCACCCTGCCTCAAAAACAAATGTTTACTTCCCTCACATAATCAATATTTCTGAAATATAGAAAAATGATTAGAGCAGTCAATGATCAGAAACCACCCTGATGCTCAACAGAGGAATATCTATGCAAATCACATTTTATCAACAGGTGAACACAATAATATCATTAAAATTCTATGCATATAAATTGCTAATAGAAATTTATAGTCATACAATGTTGTAGTTTTATTCCCCCCTGTAAAATATTAAGTACATTAACAAAAATTTAATGGAAATCTTCAATTTTTGATAGACATGATTTCAGAATAATTAGAATAGGTAAACTTTCAGGTTGCTCGGACTTTTGTCTATTTCATCCCAAATTGAGGAACTTATTTATTTTTGAGACAGGGTCTCACTCTGTCACCCAGGCTAGAATGCAGTGGTGTCATCATAGTTCACTGTAACCTGAAACTCCTGGGCTGGGCTCAAGTGATCTTCCTGCCTCAGCCTCCCAAGTAGGTGGGACTATAAGTGTGTGCCACCATGCTCAGCTAATTTTCCTATTTCACGTGGAAATGGGAATCTCCCTATGTTGCTCAGGCAGGTCTCAAACTGCTGGCCTCAAGCGATCCTCCCATCTCGGCCTTCCAAAGTGCTAGGATTATGGCGTGAGCCACTGCCCCCGGCCTTGAGGGACATTAAAAAAAAAATAATAATAATCTTTGTCAACATAGTCCCATGGTTAGTAATAAATTTAATATTTTATAAACCAAATAGGTTATCTCCTCATTCTTATATTAAAAACACTTTGGTCATACAATCCGGTTTGTTGCTTCCCAAGTCAAATGACTGCTGGTATCTTCCAGCCCCCTGTCGAGTACAGACACAATTTGTTCCAGGCAATCATTATGCCACCACAGAAATACGAAAGGAAATCACATTTATTTTCAAACTAGCTTTTAGTTACTTACCATTGGCATCTGGTTTGATTTTCTCTTCCTTAAGATGCAAGTTGCTCAACTAAATGGAGAATATGGGGAGGAAAGTGTCAGAAAAATCACTTAAAAGATTTTGAATTACAGAGCCTCCCTAACGAAGCTGGGGAAGAAGGAGCCACTCTCAAGGTGTATTCATTTGGACCAATTTCTTAGGTTGTTCTACTGGAATCCTTTTGTGTACTAAATGATCGAATGAAAATAAACAAAATATTCCATAAATACAGCAGTCGGAAAAAAAGGATAACACAGCTCAAAATCTATACTTCCTATTTACAATGCCGAGAGAGAATTATAATTTGTGAATTTGCTTAATGTCCTAAGTAGAAACTCTCAGTGGAATATCATCACAGTTGTCATTCCCTCCTATTCCAAACAAGAGGAATTTAAAAAGATTTTGAAAAATGCAACCACACTTGAGACAGAGAACACTGAGTAGGGAGGACTGCAATGAAAAGCCTCTGCCAGTAGGAATTAGTTATGGTGTACAGTATGTTCGAGCCGCAGGACCACAGCACGCTGCTAGGTATCCTCACAGTCAAGTTGCCTTTTTTCCCCCAAGTTGGCTTTTGCTGGGTGTCTAATAGTTTAATTGAGAACAGCCTGAAGCATCACGGCACACTGTGTAATCAAAACACCCACCAGGATGAAGAAGGAATAGAAAGGAAGAGAGATTAGAGAGATATTTCAAAGAAAGAATGATTAGGACTTTGATCAAGTATTATAAATTAGGGATATTCTGGAAGGACTAATCTCCTCTATTCCAATGCAAATACCTTAATAACGGGATTTTTTTTTTTTTTCTTTTGGAGACAGTCTCATTCTGTCACCCAGGCTCTAGTGCAGGGGCAGGATCAGAGCTCAACGCAGCCTCGAACTCCTGGGCTCAAGTGATCCTTCTGCCTCAGCCTCCGGAGTACTTAAGGCTACATGCTAATTTTTTTTTTTTTCTAGCAAGGAAGTATAGAGTGAGAACAGGCTAATTTTTAAATTTTTTTTGCAGAACTGGGGTCTCACTATGTTGCCCAGGGTGGTCTCCTGGCCTCAAGTAATTCTCCTACTTCGGTCTCCCAAAGTGCTGGGATTATCGGCTTAAGCCTTCTTTTCTTTTCTTCTTTCTTTTCTTTCCCTCCCCTCTTCTTTCTTTCTTTTTTTTTGAGACAGAGTCTCACTCTGTTTTCTGGGCTGGAGTGCAGTAGCATCATCATAGCTCACTGCAACCTCCAACTCCTGGGCTCAAGTGATCCTCCTGCCTCCTGCCTCAGCCTCCCGCCTCAGCCTCCCAAGCAGCTGGGACTACAGGTGTGACCCACTGTGCCCAGCCAACAATATTTCGAGTTTTAATTCCTCTTTGGATGTAATACAAAGCAGGTGTTCTAATCATGAGATATTAAGTGGGACCTAAGACATCATCTAGTAAATGGGAAAGAATGAAAATCACCACAATCAAATGATTTCCCCCCCAAACACCACCTGGTTCTTTATGTCTTGAGGTTCATTTCTGTTGTCTCTCTAAGTCCAAGAACAGGGGAAAGAAAAAGGAGGGTGGTGTGCACTGAAATAAAATCTTAAGGCTTCCCTCCACTGGCTGAGTGAATGGACCCCTTCTTGGCCAAGTGGATACTCTAAAACTGAATTACCTGACATGAGGAGGGAGGTCAGACATGCCTCATCATGTCCCCCTCCCTTCATGTAGCTATCCTTTGTAACTCATTAACAGGCCTAAGACTGAGCAAGACAAACCTGCAGGTCCTCAATTTACCCAACGAATCTTACATAAAATATGTAAGAAAAGTTGGCAGTAACAATGCAAATGAAACCAATAGATGTTGATTACAAATGTGACAACTGTGAAGAGGTTCCAGCAGAATCTGAAAACTACTCAGCCCTCACTTGGCTGTAAGGATCTCAAAACCTGTGACGCAAAAGCAGCACTAAAGTTTGTGTTACCCACTGTAGTGTCAGTGAACTGAATGCTAAAACTAAGTTGAAAGCACAGTTCCAATAACTTTCTTTGCTCTATTTGAATCAAAAAGGAGAAACCAATTTCTCTTGTAATCTCATTGGAAACCATTTTGAAATCCAGAAAACTAACCAAAAGGCAAAAAGACAAAAACTCTCACCTTTTCCAAATTGCCCAAAGCCCTGTTTTTTTCTTTTTGAGACAGAGTCTCGTTCTGTTGCCCCGGCTAGAGTGCTGTGGCATCAGCCTACCTCACAGCAACCTCAAACTCCTGGGCTCAGCCGGGCGCGGTGGCTCACGCCTGTAATCCTAGCTCTCTGGGAGGCTGAGGCGGGCGGATCGCTCAAGGTCAGGAGTTCGAAACCAGCCTGAGCAAGAGTGAGACCCCGTCTCTACTATAAATAGAAAGAAAGAAATT
>CAUYRT010051301.1:0-16405 GCA_963574885.1 Lepilemur ruficaudatus
TGTCCTTTTGCCTCAGACTTGAGACAGCAGAAAAGTTATTTACGGCTGGAAGACAACCTCACAGGCTCCAGAAAGTCTCCTGCCCTGGGATCCCAGGCTGGGGAAAAGTAGATAAGAGAAAGTAATTGCTTGCCCACTTGACAGGACAAAGGGTTGGTGATGGTAATTAACGACCCCTGTATAGATAAGAGAAATGTGATATATGGGCTTCTGCATGCATTTTGCTCAGAAGTTTTTTCAATTCTGTTTCTTCTGTATAAATATACCCTCTAAAATAAACTTGGTACAGTTGTCTTCAGAAGCGCTGTCCTCCTGTTCCCATCTTTTTTTTGTCTGTCATTTCTTATCCTCACCCCCCAACTCCAAGTGCTGCACGTCGCCGGCTGGCTCCAGCAGGTTGGAGGCAGGGCGTGTACTCGGCCAGGACGGGGAGGCAGGAGTTAGGGGGCTGCAGTAGGCATGCTGTGAGTATGTGTCCTGTCAACCTGAAATAGTGGAGAAGATCAGAGTGCAGTTTCTTGGTTTTGTTTTGTTTTTTAACTTTCAGATGAAGGCATAACAGAATCCAGTTTTAAAGAGTTTATTCAAGCGAGAAGTTGTAAATGGCGATTGAGGAAAACAGACTTAAGAGAAATGCGCTCAGTGCTTGGAAGTTAAAGTTTTTGCTTACATAAGCAGAAAACAAATAAATCTATTATAACAGGATAACATTTTCTCTACAAGGCCGGTTTATGAGTTAAAACAATTTGTTTTCTTTTCCACACTGCTCGTTTTATTTTCTTTCAGAAGGTTTCATTCCCTCCCCAATTTAATACCATGTACTTAATATTCCATTTTAAGATGTGACAGGCTTGAAATCCATGTGAGAAATGTACGAGGGAAATTAATCTATAATTGTTCCTGCTCAACAAGGTTCTATTGCCCACTGCATAGAAGGAAGTCAATGCACAGAGACAGCAAGGGTTGCAGCGGAGAAATACTTTAATTTCATGTGAGCTCCCTCGCGGCCCACCTCAGAGAACGTTTGCATTTCAGTGGAACCTGCTCCGAGATTGCCACTGGGGCCTTCCTCACTCCAGGGGGCGTCCCTGCTTCCTCCTCGTGGAGGACCGGGTCACAAGTGTGTGCAGGGAATTCCAGACTCAGCGTCCAGTGCAGCGATCCCGTAACCTCAGAGCAAGAGGGGAGCCCAGACTAGGCCAGGTGAGACTAGGATAGGACAGAGGCCTGATGTCCTCCTGGGGTTGGCAATTTGGGATGAGGCATGGCCAAGGCTTCCTCACGTGCCCCTCCTTGTCCTCCTCACAGTGAGGAAACGCCTCCTCCGCCAAGTCCTTTATTTTCGCTGGCAGGAAACTCTCACCTGGAGACAGTTTAAGCTTCGGACCTAAATAAAATATCCAATTCATAAACCCTTTCTCCAGGAGACAGCCCAAACTATTCTTTCTCTGAGACTGATCTTGACAGATTTTCTTTTTATTTATTTATTTTTTTCTTACTCCAAGCAGCTGTACAGATTTTCTTCATAGATAGAAATTATACTGTGACTGCAGCGACCCCATGCATGCCACAACGAAGACACTGTCCAGAAAATGGCCCCCGGCTCCTGAACTTAAGGGTTTAGATGTAGATTCCCTGGTCATTGAGCACATCCAGGTGAATAAAGCACCTAAGATACAACTCCAGGTATACAGAGTTCATAGTCAGAGTGACCCATCCATGAGATGCCCCTGCCACATCGAGATGATCCTTACTGAAAAGGAACAAACTGACCTTAAACCAGAAAAGGAGATTGCACAGAAGCAAAGATATCCCAATAGAAACTGGAGAAACAAAAATCTGTGACACAAGAATACATTCAGCATAAAATAAATAAAAGCAAATAAAGTTTAAACAAAAAACCAAAACACCGCAAAAAAACAAAATTGCAGACCGTACTAACTATGCCTCCATGATACCTCTATGGTAAAAGTTGTTAAAATATTTTTGCATATAACTTTTTTGTATTAATTTGATCATGGTCTAATAGGTACTGTGTGTTAAAGAATTAAAATGGGCTGGGCACGGTGGCTCATGCCTGTAATCCTAGCACTTTGGGAGGCCAAGGTGGGTGGATCGCTCAAGGCCAGGAGTTCAAAACCAGCCTGAGCAAGAGCGAGACCCCGTCTCTACTAAAAATAGAAAGACATTAATTGGCCAACTAAAAATATATAGGGAAAAAAAAAACCTAGCTGGGCATGGTGGCACATGCCTGTCGTCCCACCTACTTGGGAGGCTGAAGCAGGAGGATCACTTGAGTCCAGGAGTTTGAGTTTGCTGTGAGCTAGGCTGAAGCCATGGCATTCTAGCCCGGGAAACAAAATGAGACTCTGTCTCAAAAAAAAAAAAAAAAAAAAAAGAGCATATTATCTGAGCAAGAGACAGACTTGCTTGGAATAGTGATGAAGACTTTGTTCCTTCCTAGGCTTGTATTTGGACAAGTTATATAAACATATTGGCCTCACATAATACAGAGATTTGTTTTTAAAAAAATGACTATTATATATCTTTCTAAGGAATAAGTGAACTTTTTTTTTTTTGAGACAGAGTCTCACTTTGTTGCCCTGGCTAGAGTGCCGTGGCGTCAGCCTAGCTCACAGCAACCTCAAACTCCTGGGCTCAAGCAATCCTCCTGCCTCAGCCTCCCAAGTAGCTGGGACTACAGGCATGTACCACCATGCCAAGTTTTTCTATATATTTTTAGTTGGCCAATTAATTTCTTTCAATTTTTTAGTAGAGACAGGGTCTTGCTCTTGCTCAGGCTGGTTTCAAACTCCTGACCTTTAGCGATCCACCCCCCTCGGCTTCCCAGGGTGCATCCTAGGATTACAGGCGTAAGCCATGGCGCCCGGCCTTAAGTGAACTTAATTTTAATTGAAGTATTTTACGGAAAACAGTGTTCAATACATTGTAGGAAGTATTTTGGGGTTTAGGGAATAAATAAGGCAAAAACAAGTCTAGAAGACTGGGAAGTGGCCTCCCCTCACCACAAGGACAAGTCCTATGGTGTTGGAGAGACCTGTCCTACACCTGCAACATGTGACAATGCTCCTCAGTGACCATGATGGATCAAGGAAAAAAACAAGTAACCAGGTCTCTAGATTTAATAGAACATATTCTAAATCACGATGATCAAAATTCCCTTCTCATTAACGTGAATGGCATGTAATTCTCATAAATTAGGTTTATGGCGCTCCATTTTCCTCCCCGCCCCCTCTCTCACTCGCTAGAGTACAGTATAGTGGCATCATTGTAGCTCATTGCAACTTCACACTCATGGGCTCAAGTGATCCTGTTGCCTCAGCCTCCTGAGTAGTTGGGACTACAGATGTGCACCACCACACCCAGCTAATTTTTCTGTTTTTTAGAGACAGGGTCTTGCTCTTGCTCAGGCTGGTCTTGAACTCCTGAACTCAAGTGATCCTCCCACCTCAGCCTCCCAGAGTGCTAGGATTACAGGCGTGAGCCAATGCACCTGGCCCATACTCCATTATTTCTGTCATCTAGGCAAGAATTATTATGATTAGGAAGGGTAGAATTAAACATTCAATACAGATAAATTCAGATAAATGACACACTTCTTTGAGTAGTGACCCTAAAACACAAATTATGTAAGAAATTCTACTGAGAATCCTCTTACTGATACATCCTGCATTCATTTATGGCTTGCAGTCATATTTATTACTGCAATTTACTACAATCTCTTTGACAACAGGCATGGTATCTGGTGATCCTTGGCACCAGAGCACTCACAACAGCATGATTTAACTTTTGGGATTATGAGTGAATGAAAAATAAGGACCAGGATAAAAATTTTATGTATATAAGCAAGAAAAGTAAAATTTACAGGACAAAAAATACATCTGAAATTTACATACAACATAATATGGAGTCACAAAGTCAAATGAATAACTTGGTAACATTTTAACATGATCTGATCCAAGATGGCAATGGGACATTTTAATATAGCTCTCAGTAAATGAAAAAGACAGTAACATTTGTTAGTATACAGGTTGTTAAAAACAGTTAAGAAACTATTTTTTAGAAACATGAACAGAAATCTTGGTGGCCAAATAAAATACATAGTTTATAATCAGTTATAATCAAACATAATGGAAAATGAAATGAGACATTACAATCAACTATGACTAACAGGAAACATTTGAAATTTCTTTCTTTCTTTCTTTTTTTTTGAGACAGAGTCTCACTCTGTTGCCCGGGGCTAGCGTGCTTGGCGACAGCCTAGCTCACAGCAACCTCAAACTCCTGGGCTCAAGCAATCCTTCTGCCTCAGCCTCCTGAGTAGCTGGGACTACAGGCATGCGCCACCATGCCCGGCTAATTTTCTCTATATATTTTTAGTTGGCCAATTAATTTCTTTCTATTTTTAGTAGAGACGGGGTCTTGCTCTTGCTCAGGCTGGTTTGGAACAGCTGACCTTGGGCGATCCACCCACCTCGGCCTCCCAGAGTGCTAGATTTACATGCGTGAGCCACCACACCTGGCCAACATTTGAAATTTCTTGATAGGAGGAAGGTGCTCATTCTCTAATGAAAGTACTTGATGAGGGCAGTCACTCCACTATGCAGCAGAGAAACAGGCTCCCACTTACTTGGTTTTGATGGAGGCATTGTAGTTTTACTGACTTGAGAAAAGAGCCACTACCAGTAGGAACAAAGGTGTTTACGCAAATTACACCTTATACCAATTCAATCAATAGACTTGGAGAGTTGAGTATGAGAGAGTATTTCCACCCAGGACAGGCTCAATTAGTTCTCCAGTGCGGGGAGATCAGCTACTTCTTCCCATGAGAAATCGGGTCCCTTAGTTAGAGGTCGTCACAGAGGATAAGAAATTAATAGGAAATAGAGAGAATAATGGAAATAAAAGAATACACAGAGACGAAGGTATAGTTTTATAGATTTATATAAAGAAATCAGCATAAAGCAAGTGTACTCAGCGGTCCCCACTACATCTCCATCAGTAGTGAAGCCAGGAGGGGAGTTTCACATAGGTTTTATAAACACAGATATCAGTTACTGGTTGCCAGGGCTAACAGATTTACATAATTATAGGTAGTCTGGTTGCCAGGAGTAACAGATTTACATAATAACAGGAAGTTTGGTTTGGATTAAAAGTTTTTTCAAAGGGCTTCTAAAAATTCCTTATCTATTCTATCTATATGAACAAACGGTTACAAAATCTTTCAAGGACTTAACTTCTAAGAGATAGCTATCATTTAACAGAGGGGTAACACAGAGATATAGTGGCCCCATATTTCTTTTCTCTAGTTATTGTGGATTGAGACAGATAGGAGCAAGCAGGAAACTCAGCTCTTTATGCTAATTTGCTCATAGCCACAGGGGTTCATCTCTGAGCTGGGTGCTCATTGTTCTGGCCCCCATCCCATGTTGCCATGTATATACCTGCCTTGTCTTTCAAGGACAGGGAGGCATCACAGGTTTGAGATATCAGAAGCCTTCTTGGAATGCATCTCTATCTGAGCTCTGATAGCCCACTGAGGCAAGGCAGCCCTTGATATGCAGCTAATGAGTTCACATATTTCTTCAGGGCAAAGCCCTGCAAGAACTCCTGAAATCAATTCTGTGTTTAATACAGTAATATTGGGCGATACAACAAAATAATAATCTTATGAGCCACATCTCATTAATTTCTCTATCATCTTTCCTCAACACTCCAGTTAACACATTATAATGCCTAAAGAAAAATCAAACTATGCATGGACCTTTAATGTGGAGCTTCTGGGGAAATCTTTGGAAACTTACACCTCTGGCAAAATGAAAGTCAAATAATTTTGAGCACACTCTTAATTGGCAAGCCAAGGAATCAGGAAAATAGGCTGGAAGCAGGGGTCTGCACAGCCTGTATAATCTGTCTCCCTGTATGGTGCCTCCAAAACATAACTAATGGCTTCTTAATTTCTCTCTTTGAAATTTCATGTCAGATACACTAGTGGAAATTGTATCATGGAATTATTCAACTCTTTGATTTCAGTGTCCTATTGCAGTTTTCTTTTCAACTCAAAAGTCAATTATCTCAGATGGTCTTTCTCCACTCAACTTTCCTATGTTTGAAAGGAACTGGGACAACTGAATGCTTTCCTAATGTCGTATATTACAGGATTTCTCTCCTGTATTCATATTATGAGTTCTTTCATGCTTTCGACAGTAAGCAGAACAAATGAAGGCTTTCCCACATTCCTTACATTCATAGGGTTTCTCTCCAGTGTGAATTCTTTCATGTATGCGAGTGTACACAGAACAAGGGAAAGTTTTAGCACAATGTTTACATTGATAGGGTTTTTCTCCAGTGTGAGTTTGTTCATGTCTATGAAAGGAACTGACACAATGAAAGGCTTTCCCACATTGTTTACATGCGTAGGGCTTCTCTCCACTGTGAGTTTGTTCATGTCTACGGAAGGAACCGACACAACGAAAGGCTTTCCCACATTGTTTACATGCATAGGGCTTCTCTCCAGTGTGAGTCCTTTTATGATACTGCAAGGAAGTGGAACAACTGAAGGCTTTACCACATTGCTTACATTCATAGGGTTTCTTTCCAGTGTGAGTTCTTTCATGTCTTTGAAATGAACTGGGAGAATAAAAGTCTCTCCCACATATTTTACATTTATGAGATCTATCTCCAGTGTGCATGCTCATGTGTCTTCGAAAGCTTATAAGACAAGATAATGCTTTCCCACATTGCTTACATTCATAGGGTTTCTCTCCAATGTGGGTCCTTTCATGTCTATGAAAGGAACTGGGACGATTGAATGCTTTCCCACATTCTTTACATTCATAAGGCTTTTCTCCAGTGTGAGTTCTTTCATGTATTCGAACTGAACTGGACAAACTGAAGGCTTTACCACATTGTTTACATTCATACGGTTTCTCTCCTGTGTGAGTTCTTTCATGTATAATACATACACTGAGACAGTCCAAGGCTTTCCCACAAAACTTACATTTATAACGTCCATCTCCACTGTGTATTACCATATGTTTTCGAATGCCTGGGAGAGAAATGAAGGTTTTCCCACATTGCTTACATTCATAGGGTTTCTTTTCTGTAGGAGGCCTTTCAAGTGTTTGAAAGGGGTGGCGTGAACGGAAGGCTTTCCCACGTTGCTTATGTTTATATGGTATCTCACCATATTCCTGATACTTACATGGTTTGTGTCCAGTATCAGCTTTGACGTGTCTATTAGGGAATGAATGACCAATGGATATGTCTGCACACACACTGCTTTCACGTGGTTTTACGCCATGAGGAGTTTTCTTGTTCAGCATATGATCTGGAACTAGGCTGAAGGTTTCTCCAAACTGACTACCTTCTTTACTTTTAAAGAGTCTCTCTCCCAAAAGACTTCTGTAGAAAATGAGAAGCACATTATTAAGGGTTTGTGTGTGAATGGTTTTTTATTTAGTAATAAGTATTATACTTGTATTTTTAACACTATCAAGGAAAGTGATGTTTTTAGAAAAAATTTTGCAGGTATAAATAAATCTGACGTTGAACTTATTTGTTTTATTTGCATGTTTTTAACATTTTCTGACATTCTAAGATTCTCTTGAGATACATGGCTTTGTCTTATGAGCACTTATTACCTTAGATTTCTCCTGGGGTTTTTGTACTTTTCTTCAGTGTTCTGGTCTTTCCATTTTTTTCCTAAAATACGTAGCCAGAAAAACAATTATTACAAAATTATTACCTTCCATATTCACAGTACACTGTAGCCATGCCTTATTTATTCACCAAAGTATTCTTTTCCCATATTCAATTTCATTGAACAGTGCTGATGAGCTAAAACACTGGTTCTCTAACTCACGGTGTGAACGCACACTGTCACCCTTACCTATAGAGGCCAGGTTCTTCAAGGTTTCCCACATCACATCTCTGTAGAGAATCTTCTGAGAAGGATCCAGCAAAGCCCACTCCTCCAGTGTAAAGTTCACAGCCACATCCTCAAGGGCCACTGAGTCCTGAAACATCCCACATGCGTAGAGGAGGATGGGTGAGACCAACAGCATTGGGGACCTATACTGTATTCCTAAGAAAGTCACACGATGCTGTAGACTCCAAACACTTCTTTTACGAGTTGGTCATCAGAGTCTTACTCTCCATGTACACTCATTTCTACCCACACACCAATTCTGATGCTAGACTTAAACTACTGGATAAAGCTAAAGTACAATAAGAAAACATGAGGTTTTTTGTGGATCCAGGAAGAAAGATGTGCTGCCTGGGTCACCCCCAATTTCTCTTTGTACAGTGGATCTGTAACACCTGGCTGGACACATTCAGGGTGGCATGACCATATATTCTTCAATTTCTTCACAGTGTCCTTTGAAGCACAAAAGCTTTAAATACTAATGTAGTCTAAACTATATACTTTCCCTTTGTTCCTACCTCTTCTGTTGTCATATCATAGCATCTTTTTATTAAATACAAGATAATGAAAATTTTGGGGTGGCACACTCTGTAACATCAAGGGTGACGTTCTCCTTTGTTCCCATGGGAGGATGAGCTAGTGTATTTAATTCTACAGGCTGACATGGAACTGAAAGCCACTATACTATGGAGGATAAAACTATATAAATTTGTACTATAACAGCATAATACTTCATTATGTCATATACCATAATACTCTTCATATATGATAGCTGTGTATCATATACAAGTTATATATAATATATACCAATTACCTATAAAAATTATACCTATAAAAACTCTGTGTATGCATATATATGTATGTGTGTATATACAGAGAAACACTAGATACTATACTAGATAATGCTAGGCTATACTATAATACTTTACAGAAATATCTCCTTTAAGGAGGAGGAAAAGCCTCAGTCACATACTTGCAAAGAGAATCCATGCATGTATCACAATATCTATACCTCATGATCATGTGGGATTTCATCCAAGAAAACAACATTGCTTTCACCTGTGAAAATCAATTCATGCAATTTATCATATTAACAGAATTAAAATCAAAAACCACAAGTACATGGTAACATATGCAGTAAAAGCATGTGACAAACTTCAACATCCCTGCATGATAAGAATACTCAATAAACTAGAAATAGATAAGAACTCCCTCAATCTATTATTAGGCATGTATAAAAAATGCCCAGCTACTATCATACTTGATGGTAAATATTAAATGCTTTATCCCAAAGATGAGAAACAGACAAGGATGTCTGCTTTCAACAATTCTATGCAACTTGGGAAGGGAGGTTAGACTAGGCCAATCAGGTTAGCAAACAAAGCCAGATTTATAAGGCATACACATGTAGCCCTCTGATAAAGACTTTGTCACCGAATATACACATGTACAAACAGACACAGAAATACAGAAGATCCAAAATGGTCAACATGATGCCTAAGTAAAAAGGCTAACTACAAGACTCCCTATAAAGCTAAAGCAATCAAGACAGTGTGGAATTTTGAAAGGAATACACAAATACATCAATAGAACACAATAGAGAACCTGGAAATAAACCCGCACTCATATAGTAACCTGATCTTTCCTAAAGGAGCTACAGGCAGTTCAATGGAGATACTATATATGGTCTTTTCAACATATGATAAAGGAAGACCTGTATTACAATATGCAAGGAAATACATTTGACACAGAATTTACAAGTGTCACAAAATTAACTCAAAATGCATCATTAACCGAAATGGAAAATGCAAAGTTCAGAACTTCTAGAAGATAATAGGTGAAAATCAAGACCGACTTGAATTTGGCAAGAAGGTTTCACATACAACACCAAACACAAGATCTGTGAATGAGAAAATTGATAAACTGGACTTTATTCAAATTAAAACTTTCTGTTTTGCAAAAGACATGGTTAACAGCATGAAAGGCTGCAGACTGAGACAATTATTTGCAAAACACCTATCTTATAAAGGACTGTTATGCAAAATATACAAAGAATGCCTAAAACTCAAGAAGAAAACAGCCAGCCCAATTAAAAAATTAGCAAAAGATCCAGAAATACACTTCACCCAAGGAGACACACATATAGCAAACAAACATATGACAAGATGCTAAACACCACATGTCACTAGACAAGAGCAAATTAAAACAATGAGGTATCATCAATTACATGGTAGAGTGGCCAATATCTAAAACACTGACACCACCCAATGCCAGGGAAAATGTGAAGCATCAGGAACTCTCATTCACTGCTGGTGTGAATGGAAAACATTTCGGTCTCTTTCAAAGACACTGAGGCACACTGTTAAGATAACCAGGGTCTTATATGATAAAGCAATCACACTCTTAACTATTGACCTAAGTGAGCTGAAAACTGATGTCTGCACAAAAGTTTTCACACAAACATAACTGCTAAGAATTAGAAGCAATCAAGATAAGCCTTTCTTTTCTCTATTTTTTAAGAAACAGGGGTCTCACGCTATCACACAAGCGGGTCTCACACTCCTGGCCTCAAGTAATCCTCCCACCTCAGTCTTCCAAGGAGCGGGGACTACATGGGCCAGATATACATTACCTGACTCAGGATGAGCCTTTCAACAGGTGAATGGACAAGCAAACTGTGGCACGCCCATATAAGGAATATTTATTCAGTGATAAAGAGAAATGAGCTATAAAGCCACAAATCCTTGGAGAGACTTTAAATGTATATTGTTATCTGAAAGAAGCAAGTCTGAAATAGCTACTAATAGTACCATTCCAACTATATGATGTTCTGGAAAACGTAAAACTCTCAGGGTAGTAAAAAAACCATCAGTGTTTGCCAGGGATTAAAGGGACAGGAAAATTGAGGGAGGGGACAGTGATGATTAGGGGGAGCACAGGTTATTTTCAGGGTAGTGAAAACTCTTCTGTATAAGACTGTGAGGGTAGATACATGACATATGTACTTGTCAAAATTACACTATGCACAGACCCACAGAACACAAAGAGTGAACCTTAATATACCTTATTTCAAGAACTCTATTTGTTTCTTCAGACCTTATCACAAAATACACTCAGGTTCCAATCAAATAAAAATGTTAACATTCAAATGATGGAATCAAATTCTTAAAAGCTTGGGCGAAGAGCAATTATTAATATATAGCAGCAAGATTCTACAAAGGAAACCAAAAGGAAGCAGCTCAGGAAGGCAGCATGCATCATCCCCAGTTCACAAGGGACCTCACACTCCCTTAGCCGAACACATTCTCAAGCTTGGGACCCACCCTGACTGTGGAGATGGAGCCCAGGATGGGGTGACTTCAAGGCAGTGCCTGAGGGAAATCTGAGCAGCCAGAAAACTGAATTCTGAGAGCTCCAAACCCCCTACTGTCCCCTCTCCACAGTGTGGAAATACTCCTTCCACCAGGTTGTCAATCCCCACCAGTGACCAGACACTCACCTGGAGTGACCTGAAGGATCTGACTTGTATTTTTTTTTTTCTGAGACCAAATGCATGGTGTTTGCTGAATACCAACAAATTCTCCAAAACCAACTGTTTATCAAACAAGTCAATTCTGAAACCACCCCGAGTTAGCAGAGACCCCACAATTTCCTAGCTGTTCCCACAACACAGCCCTCACTACAGATGCCAGTCACAAGTCCCAGGGGCCACCTGTAGTTCTGCATATAAATTGGGGACCCCCATGAGTCCCTCCTCAAGTTCAACAATTTGACAGAACCACTCACAGTTCACTTACATTTACCCATGTATTATAAAGGACACAGCTCAGCAGCAGCCCAACGGAAGAGATGCCAGGTCAAGGGTAAGTGGAAGGGGACAGGGAGTGGGGATGGTAAGTAATCCTGGCAATAGGTATGACTGCAGAAATCTCCCCATCCTGGTGTCCTGTAAGAGCAGCTTACTGCAAAGAAACACCCTTCCCATTCTGACTTAGATCCTGCTCCCTTTTTTTCACCTATCACAAATGCAGACACAGACTAGAAATTCCCAGTTTTCACCTCCCAAACGATTAGGTGAACGGACAGCTTTGTTTTCAGTGATCAGTCAGAAGAAAATACCCATTAACCAAATTTTAAGCTTCTCTCCTTCCTCCAGGTCCCTGAATGTTGATCCACTTTTGTCTGGAGCCAAAATACAACTCCTCTTATGACCCCCTTAAGAACAGGGGTCTTAAGGGTCTGACTTCAGGGTCTAGGATCTGATTTTGCCCTGCTCCTCCACATGCTCTCTAATCTTCTCTGTTCCTCCCTGTGATAGAAATTCTTTTTCTGCCTAATCTTTGAGAAATTGTCCTTTAAAGTCATTCCTTATCTAACTCCAGATTTGTTTCATTAGCAACATCTAGAAAAAGCCCCAGGACAACAATTAGAATCTCTGAAAGGGCATCAATGAATCACGACATCTGCCTGTGGGTCCCCAGCTTCCCAGACCTCTGAGCTTCTCTCAGTATAAAGGGCTCCTCCCAAGGTCAATGTGAGCAGCTGGGACACCTGCGGGGTAGACTCCCCAGGAAGAACCAACTGGAACTGCAAAGACCTTCCTTTGCAAGCTCAAGATTGGCCTGAGCTTGCAGTCACTGGGCTCAGGTGTCTTTTTCAAAGCAAAAATACCCAGTGTTTGAAGAATCCAGCAAAATCACACAAAACCAGTTTATGTTTAGAAGTGGGAAGGAATGATAAGGCACTTAGATTTCATCCCTCTACAGGGAAAGGAAAAGTATCTAACCCTTTCAGACAATAAACATACTGTGAAATTAAGTAATTCAAACTTAAAGTTTTGGAACTTTCAATTATTTTAAGCCTTAGGAGAAATGTGACTATGTGGTTTGAGTCACATAGCTGACAGCTTTTGTGCTTTTCCAATTATAGGTTAACTCTCTTCCTTATTCTTGTTCTGTAAATGATTAAGAAAGACCAAATGGTGCCAGGGATAAGACCCTCTTGGGACCATTACCCCTTCAAAAAAAAGAAAAGAAAAAGAGACCACTACCCCCTCCTTACAGAAAGTTAAAGCATTTTTATCCTTCTGGAACTACTATTGGTTTTACATATTATGCCTCCTGAATCTATCCTCCATTTTGTTTCCTTTCATGATTTTCATCTCATTTATCTTTATCTTATGTGTTTTTAGATACCCATTGCACCTTCCAGCCTCAAATTCGGATTTCAAAAATAATCATCTAAGCCAAGCTCAGTGGCACACGTCTGTAGTCCCAGCAACTCAAGAGGTTGAAGCAGAAAGACTGCTTGAGCCAATGAGTTACAGGCAGCAGTGAACTATGATTGAACAATGACCACTGCACTCTAGCTTGGGCAAGATAGCTTGACCCAGTCTCTGGAAAAAAAAAAAAAAGACAAAAAGAACAATCATCTTCTTTAAATTCATCTTCTGAATTACTCAGTCTTGTCTATGTTGCACTTGAATCTCCTTACATGCTATTGTTATGTTCTATTGAAATTAGTAGATGCTTTCTCTGGTAGCCATGTATCAAATAGCAACCTAATAATACATATATTTAATATGGGTGTTATGAATATAAATTATAGGATTTAACAGGATCATTCAGAAATCATCTATATCAACCATCTATCTGATTCCAAGAGTCAGTCAATAATATCCAGTCTAGTCTAAGTTTTTTTACTCTCTAATCTCTCCAGGGATGTAAATGCCACTTATAAATGCCACCTAAACACAGGGGTAGAATCTTTGCTAAATTAGAATCATAACTTGAGTTCTACAATGGAAATGTGTCTAAAAATCTGTGAAATAAACAAATATTGTGGGTATCGGGATTTGAAGTAAATATTTTTATGTGTTGCTTTGTGATGAAGTGATTAAAGAAAAGCAAAATTGATAACTTTGATATTTTTTAAGGATACAAACTTAGAATTGAACTCATTTTAAACATTTTCTGTCACAATGAAGGCTGACCTTGAAGACAAGTAAAATGTTTTCTACAAGATAACAAAGAATGAGAATTGAAAATAAAAATTCAATCATGTTAATCTTTCCAAATCTAGGGGAAAAAAAGTTAAAGCAATCTTCCTTAAAATGTAGCAAGCTATAATCAATTTACTGCCGTGACATATGTATTGGCCTTGTATGGAAAATGCTGTGACCCTGTTAAGCTTCTTCATTTTGCCCTATATAAGGGAATCTCAACTTCCCCACTTTGGAGCACTGACCCCACCCTTTGGAGTCAATATTTTCTGAGTGGCCATCCTCAAATTTGGTGCTCCAATAAACTCAAAACATAATGATATTTTTTGAATGTCATTATTTCAGGTTGATAATATCATTTTGGTTTTTAAGAGACCCTGTCTTACTCTGTCACCTAGGCTGGAGTGCAGTGGCACAATCATAGCTCACTGTAACCTGGAATTCCTGGGCTCAGTGATCCTCCTATTCCAGCCACCCGAGTCACTATCATAGGACTATAGGCGGGGCCCCAAGATGCTCAGCGACCTTTCCCACCAACACTGCTTGTGGCCCAAGTGCATTTTGATTAGCAGGTTATTGCTCCACCTTGTTGGGGTGTGTTTCTTTGTCCTTTGGGATAATATTTCTCCCCTCACCAGTCTGAAAGAATCCAGAGGAAAGGAATAATTTCTGTCTTTCCCTTCAATACCAGCATTTGATTGGCTGATCACCAATTTGTCCACAAGGAATGGAAACTGAGATGAGGGAAGAAAAACTGAGTGTCCTATGGCCCCACCCCCACACTTCAGGCTGTCCTCTGGGAGGAGTGACAGGAGGGGTTAGGGGCAGCTGATAGTCACTAGATCCTCCAAGGGACTTTGCAGCTGTGGGCCTCATGAGTCAGCTCCAGCCAGTTTTAAAACTAGGATCAAGAGGGTGTCCTGCAGACACATGAACCTGTACAACTTCCAAAGGGGAACCTCAACCCAAAGGTATTCTGATAAGGTGTCTGTGCCTAGGAAAGATAACAAGAGAGAGGCACAATGATTTTTTACAAAGATGTGTGAGGTGGTTATTCTCTGCTTTCCTTTCATGTGAGATGTTCAGAAACAGAGCACAAATATTTTAAAGACCCCTCCATTGCTCTGTGAAAAAAAATCATAAATAACTAACATAGTGCATCTGTTTGAAACAAAGGAAAAATAAATAAAATACTGTACAATAAAGAACAGTTGATTGGCCGGGCGCAGTGGCTCACGCCTGTAATCCTAGCACTCTGGGAGGCTGAGGCGGGTGAATTGCTCAAGGTCAGGAGTTCAAAACCAGCCTGAGCAAGAGAAAGACCCCGTCTCTACTAAAAATAGAAAGAAATTAATTGGCCAACTAAAAATACACAGAAAAAATTAGCCAGGCATGGTGGCGCATGTCTGTAGTCCCAGCTACTTGGGAGGCTGAGGCAGAAGGATCGCTTGAGCCCAGGAGTTTGAAGTTACTATGAGCTAGGTTGACACCATGGCACTTATGGCCCGGGCAGCACAGTGAGACTCTTGTCTCAAAAAAAAAAAAAACGAGTAGTTGATAATATTGTGAATTGGAGAGCGGAGGTTGGCATTTGAGAATGTAGGCAAGGAACTGGAAATTTAGGATTTTACTGCAAGCCCTAGAAGAGTTAGACTGGGGGAGCAGGGTCAATTTTTGAGAACTGGCTTTCCATATATTTGGAAAATGCAGGGGAAAAACAGCTCTCTTTGGAAGTGTTAAAAGAATTAAATAGAAAACACTTAGACTGAACTGGCTGTAGTGAACAAAAGTCCTACCCAAGGACATCAAAATCTAACAAAAATGCAATTCTTGTAAAGTACTAACTTATAGGGAAATGAAATTGAAGTTTAACCAACCACAAACCAATTACCCTCTGATTACATATCCAACAATTTTCCACCTGTATAGTCTGTGAAAGTAAGTAAGTCCAAAATCTAAAGTGTTGGAACTCTAAATTATTTTGAGTCTTAAAACAATGTGATTATGGGGCCTGAGTAAAGTGACAGGCAGCTGTAACCTTTGTTTCTCAGATTAGAGATTACCTACATTGTCTGGTAAAATGTTGTAAATGACTAAAGGGAACCAGGGAAGACCAATTCCCTCTTCACTGTTCATCTTTATTATACAGTAACTTCCCTCTTACCTTTCTCACCCAAAGACTTCATGGCTATCCCACTGCCTTAAGATGCAATGTTAAAATACACTCTTTTAAATTGGAAAGAAAATGAAAATGAAAACCAGCTATAAAGAAAACAAACGGGCCGGGCGCAGTGGCTCACGCCTGTAATCCTAGTACTCTGGGAGGCCGAGGCGGGTGGATAGCTCAAGGTCAGGAGTTCAAGACCAGCCTGAGCAAGAGCGAGACCCCGTCTCTACTATAAAATAGAAAGAAATTAATTGGACAACTAAAAATATATGTAAAAAATTAGCCGGGC
>CAUYRT010051302.1:0-32731 GCA_963574885.1 Lepilemur ruficaudatus
TTTCTAGGACTAATCCCTCCTTAGATAAATGTTCCTTGCTTGACTTATCTTCTTCTTCTTCCCTCCTTGCCTTCGTTTTTCTCAACAAGTTTTGAAAACCCTGGTATTTCCTTCCTGGCATGTCCTCATCTTCCAACGGGAGCAGTGGAGGCTGTTCTTACACACTCTCTAGAATCAGGTTGAAGCTCTTGGTGTTTATTTGTGTTGAGGCGTGTCTCCAAATTCATGTCTGGCGTTCAGGTGACTCTTACACACTCTACAGAGCTCCATAATGTGCAACTGCCTGTGGTATGCCATGTCGACTGTGGCTTCCTCTCCCTGCAACACCTAACCTGATCTCCACCAATCTTCTCTGCCTGGGAGACAGGATCTCAGAAAATCAAGATGGCAGGTGTATGTGGTTATTCCTGTTTCAACTCCACCAAACTTACCATTATGTGGCACAAAACCAGGTCTAAAGAAACTTTCCCCTCATTTTTTCTTTTTTTGTCTTTTTTCCCCTGAATCTAATCCACACCTCTAGATCTAACAATCTAAGGGTCATCTGATCACACTTTTAGGACTGTAAAAGCAACTTTTAGAGGGCTTTCACAGGAAACTGAATTTTGCCCAAAATCTGAGAAGGTCTGTGTTTGCTCTTTCCATCCTTCCATGTTTGGGTTCAAATTTGGTTGTGTCTGGCAGAAAATCTCCACAGCCTGTGGTTTGTAGTTGTGGCCATTTCATTGTTGCACTGAAGACAGTTCTGCATTCTTTACTTTTATTGTTTGTGTCTGTATTGTGTGTTTATGTTATTTAGAAGACAGAAAGGCATTCTAGCTAGAATCAGCTCCTCTGATCATGTTGACGGCATTGTCACAAAATGTAGACATAATATTTTTTAGAGGTGCAGGAGGGAAGACAAAATTTCTAATGGTAATGCTGAATGGCTGATATCCTTCCTCCTTTGCGCACTAGACAAAAAACTTTCACTAAGAGAAAACTACAAGGGGGAAGAAATGCTATAGTGATAGCTTGTCTATCCAGAATTTAATGAGTTGCCCAGTAGCCAGGGCAATCTAAGAAAGCTATTTTTAAATGGGCTTAGGCTGTTGAATTCCTATGCTGCTTAGCCAAATACAGCTCTGCGTTTTGTTCCTGGCCTCTAGGAGTAACACTATCCCAAATTTTTAAATATGGCTTTGTCTTTATTAGGCATATGATTTTGGTGACATTATTTAAGTCTTTAAAGACTCAGTTTGGTCTCCTGGGAAATGAGAATTTATGTTGTTCAAATGAGAATGCATGCAAGAAAGATGTTTTCAAACTATAGGGCTATTTGCCTGGATAAGGGATTTTTATAGTAGCAGAACAGGTAAGGAGTCCAAAAGACATGCCTCAAATAAGAGCCTCTCTTCTCTCCTGAGCTGTGAGATGCTCGTTGTCTCTGACTCTCAATTTCTTTATCAATAAAAGAGATAGCACTGTGCAAGATTTCTGAAAAGATTTAATGCGCTGATCACCTAAGCAGATGTTTGGGGACAGAGATATGGAAACTGTTGAGACTCAGTTGATGAGTCTTTACTTTCTTGCTAATATCTTTTATCATAAAAGGTTCAAGAGACTTCTGAGTGTTAAAAGTTCAGAGGGACACTGGCCACTGGCATGCTGTATCCCTGACCCCCACCTACTCAGGGTCAATGGTCACCTTAGGTTTTCTGAATACTTCCCAACTTCAATGACCAACGGAGCCACCAGCACTGAGAAGATATAAAATAATGTGAACTGGGACTTACTTTAAACGTGGCTATCCCAGTCCTGACTTTTGGGACTTGCTGGTTTCTTTTCCTGACCTGCGTGGTCTTTTCTGGGACCGGCCCTGCCTCCCTGAAGCTGCACGGAGTTTCCTGCACGTACGGCTCCTCCTGGACCGCCCCACCACTGCCTGCTCTGGCAGCCAATGCTCCATCCTTCTCACCCTGCCCGAGCCTTGCCACCCCTGTCTCCCTCATCCACTCTGGGACCTTAGACAATGCATCGCCGACTCTGCACCAACTCTTAGGTTCCATCAGTGTAAAATGAGACAACTGGGCTAACTCATCTCTAGGATTATTCTAAAACCCAAAGGGATCAATGCACGGTAAAGACTATTATTTCCCTGGCCAATGTGGGACTACTCTAACTGATGGCTGCATCCTTTTCCATCCAGCCGGGAAGTGCCTCCATGTCTCTTCCCACGCCGTGGTCCAGCTTGTCAGTATCAGTTGCAGGTGACACAGTTTCTTCGATGAGTGTAGACTGGGAGATGCTGGAGGAAAAGCATTGTTTGTCCTATTTTTTTGAAACCTCAGCCTGAGCACCATGCCTAATATAATCTGGAGTCTAATGGGTGCAGACTGAATGGATTACTCACAGCAATCAAAGCCCTTCCTGCTACATACTTGAAGCAAGCTGGAAAGTGATGCCATTCATATGGGAAGGAGCAGAGAGCGCTCCCTTCTTTTTGAGAAAGAAGCTGCTTCTCCATGTCTTTGAGGTGATGTAAGTTGGGCAGAAGAGAGACGTTCTCCAAAGGGAAAAGGCTTCATTAAGAGCAATCACAGTTCCTGCCTGGTTGGCTCATTCTCAGAACGCAAAGAGCAGTTACTGTAAGGAAGCCGGCTGTCTGGGCCAGCAGCTCTGTCAATGAATAATTTCCTGAAAGGAAGGGAATCTGCGGAGACCTTACACTATATTTGATCTTGGTGCGTGTGCACTCGAGGCAGGACTCTCTTTGATTCCAAGGAAGCGAGATAATTGTTTCCCAAGCAGACTATCACTGGAGAGTGGTGTCCCCCCTCCCTGCGTTCAGCTGACCCATGAACCTGCAGCCCCGGGTCTGCCCCAGACAATTATCCTGTTTTGCTAGGGAACAAATTGCTCTTTTGGGGTAATTCTGAGCGAGTTTGCCAAGTTCACAACCGTCCCTGGGGAGCCTCTGGGGGAAAAGCACTCTCCAAATCCCCTCTCTGGCCCTTCCAGAGGAAAGCAGGGCATCCTGAATGATCCATCCCACCTTGCGAGAGGCCTCGGGGGCAATACGTTTGTTCCTGGTGCTCGTCAGATACCGGGGAACCAATTTCCCATGCAAGTAATTATGCATGCAATTAAGTAATTGTAGATGGAAAGAAAAAGAAGACAATGCCAAAAAAGAAGTTGTGTGCATTTAACTTTCAAAAGAGAGCCTGCAGGATGTAGGAATTGAACCCTACTTGAATATTATTCTCACAAACCACTGAATAAAACCAAAAGCTTGGAAAGAGTAAAATGTCAATCTGGTATAATGTGGTAGCTAAGAATGTGCACCCCAAAGCCATGCAGCCTGGCTCCAAAGCCTGGGTCTGTCCTTTATTAGCTGTGTGACCTTGAGCAAGTGACTTAAGCTTTTTGTTCCTCTTGTCTACAAACTATAACATCAGAATGATAATGTTGATATCATATAGTTGTCAAGGTTCAAATGAATGATATATGTGTGTACGTGAGCGTGTGTGTGTGTGTGTGTGTCTATCCGTCTGTCATCTACCTACCTATCATCTGTCTGTCTGTCTATTTATGGCTTAGAATAGTGCCTGCCCCTGCACAATTGTGAGCTTTTATTTTGTTTAACTGATGATGTTTTAAGCAAATGCTAAGCAATCACTTCACAGGGGAGCTAAGACATTCATCACTGTTGGTGATTCTTTCCTTCTGACCTTCTCTTGCTAGTGTGAGAACATCAACCGAACAGGAAAGGGTGAAGAGATATAAAGTGCCTAGTTCAGGAGATAACAAAAAGTAAGTGGCTTCTGATTCTGGCAGTGAAAGTGTCAAAGCCACGCACCTCGGGACTCTCCTGAGGACCGGTGTTGTTTACAGTCTATGTTTAAAATAATATTCCTGCTTAGTTGGGCCCTCCCTAGGGACAATGCAATTTCAACAGTAACAGAGGATTAATTAAAGCCGGTCTCGCTGGTGAGGCTGGGGGTTCGGGATGGAGCAGCGGGGTACGCCCCCCACCTCCCCCACTCCACACGGGGAAGGGACCAGGCCTGCTGGAAGTAATTAGTGTGGCCCAAGGGCAGGCTGAGACGTTTGCTTCATTTGTATGATTTTGATTAATACTTTAATTTCACCTCCTTTGAATGCGGGAGAGGTAAGAAATAAGTAAGGAAGACAGAGCCTCGAAAAGCCAAAATCAATAAAGAATGAATCTCTTCCTAGTCCACCTTGGGCAGGGCTACCTGTTCCTCATATCTGGTAGGGGCCTCTGGATTTATGTTAGTGCTGGGAGAGTCGGGTGGCCCGAGGTTCTGTTAGGAAAGCAACAAAGACACACCTTAGGGCCTGGGAGAGGCTGGCTGGGAATGTCAGTGGCCACAGGAGGGGCAGGAGGTAGACTGCTTTATATATAAGAAATGTCCACATGCTGCCCTCTGTCCCTCTGTCTGCTGGGAAGCTCAACCTCCACAGCTCTTGTAGTGTTTAAAGGTGCAACATCTTGGGCACCAGCCTTGCCCGCTTCCAGCCATCTTCTACTGGCTCAAGGAAGGACCCTCTAAGTCAAATGTGAGACCACTTCACTCTTTTGGTTCAAACACTCCAAGAACAGACTTCACGGGGTCCGTGATCCCGTCTGGAGATTGTATGAGAAAGTGTGGAGACAGAGAGTCCAAAGATCCCTGGCCCCTAAAAGGTTAAGAACCTCTGATCCAAGAGGTCTCTATCTCTTTTAGGAAGAAACCCAAGCTCCTCAGCACAGCACGCTACTTCCTGTGATCACAGCTCCTCTGCCTGCTGGTCCTCTCCTTGACTCCCTCACTGGGCACGTGGGGTGTTGTCGTGGGTCGGACCACGACCTGCTCCTACAGCACTTTGCTAAGCCCAACCCTGCCGGGAAACCGCCTGCTCAGACCCAGACCGGGCTTTCCCTCATAATCTCCAGTCCTGCTGAGGCTTTGCCCTGCCGCACCCGAGTCTAGATACCCTCCAAACATGATGGCCGAGAGCTGCCCAACTGCTAAGACTTTGTCTTGCTCAGATCTGTGTTTCCAGGGTCTGGTGAGGTATTGGTAGCGAATATGTTAAAGGAGTTGAAAATGCTCCAGAGCTGTGCTACTCAGTGAGGTGGCCACTAGCCACATGTGGCCATTTAAATTTAAATGCATTAAAATTAAATAAAATTAAATCTTCAGCTCCTCAGTGACAGTAGCCTCTGCCTCTCAAGTATCCAGTAACCACGTGTGGCCAATGGCTACTGGCCTGGGCTGCATTCTGTCGTGTGTTTTGCAGTGAATATACTCGCTCTGGGCATCTCCATTCCTGGCAGAAATGTTGGTGGACAGCCCTGCTCTAGGAAGTCTCCCAACTTTTCCACTGTGGATGTTCTGGAGTTATAGGAATTTGCTAATTCCAGGGTTGTTTGCTGTCTATCCTGCTGATCCAAGGCTTTGATTCCAAAGTCACCGGGATTTTAAGGACACCAGCTGGCCACTCCCAGGGTGCTTTTCCCAGACATGGATTTGTTGGGTCACTGGCATGCTTAGGAGGGGAGATGGCAGGAAAGGGAGGAGATCTCACCGCCTCCCCTTGGAACTCCACGCCCCTCCCTGTGCTCTGCTAGGGGCCACTGGAAGGGAGAGGTGGCGCTCCTGGCACTCCTGCGGTGCAGGCTCATCGAAGGATGGGGACACCACTCGATTAAATGCACCTTCTGGACAAACCTTCCAGCCCTGCAGGCTTGGAGACAAGCTCAGGGAAAGATAATTTCAGGGGAGGGGAAACTCCTGAAAACACAGTTGGTAAATGTTTGGAACAAGGCTCAGGCAGGGTTGGGACAGGCCAGGAATACTTTCCAAGCATAGAGGGCAGTGAGGAGGCCCAGCCAGGGAGCTGAAAAGCCTCCCTTCAGTGCCAGTCTGTGCCAAAGTGCCCACGACCTTTGGCATGCCAAACTTCGGTGCCGCGACTCACCCCTTTGTTCACTAGAGGGATAGGCAAGATCTCTCAGCATCCCCAATTCCAAAGTGGGGAGCCTGAGATTGTGGGCCTGCTCCCTGTGGAAGGTCCTAGAAGGAAAGGTGAAGTCCGGAAATCCACGGAAGGCCCCTTAGCTCAGTGGGTACGGTCTGTGCCATTGAGAGCTTCCCGCTCAGCAGAGATTAGACGCGAGACCCACGCTCACCACGCGAGCTCTTTCTAGGTGACGTCGTAAGAGAGCACAGGTCTTCACAGTCCAAAAGCGGTGAAGGAAACCAGCCAGATGTTTGGAAATATCCCGGAATCAGTCCAATGCCCTCTTCTCCACATATCCACAGTGCTCGGGCGACGGAGGCCCAGCCAGTTGGAAACGAATGAATAGCCGCTCACAGCACCCACAGCACCGCGGGCTGCAGAGGTGTCAGGCTGACACATCTCTTCCCAGACATCATCTCATTTTGATATTCTCATCGACTCCGCCAGTAGGCAAGGTGGAAACTGCTGGTGTGGCTGCCTTACAGATGCAGAAGTTAGACCTTGCCAAGGCCGCGCCACAAAAGCAGAGCAGCTGGGTCTCAGCTCAGCTTGCGCGGGTCTCACTGGGCATCACCGCTCCGGAATGGCCACTGGGGGTGGGGAGATGAGTTCTTGAATCAAGAATTACCTCTGTGACGCTACACGCCATTCCCGACAGTGTCTGGGCTGGAACATCTATTTACATGTCAACATCCAGAAATGGACAACATAGAGACGTTGAGAGAACCACAAGATAAAGCCAGTGTCTTTCTTTTTCTTATGTGAAGCAAGAACTTGGCCCAAGTCCCTCTTGTAGGTTCAGATTCCTCCTATGCAACTTGGGGAGAAGGATCCCTTCCACACGGGCGAGGTGCTGGAGAACAAACAGGTTGCACTGAAGCGCTTAGCAAACTGTAGCTGACCACGCAACGTCATTCGCTTCTATTATTTTTTCCTTTTCTGATGCAGGCTTGCAGGAATGGTTAGAAAGGGACGGGTAGATAAACTAAGCTACTTGTTCTTGTCCATAGAGTAAGGGTCGAGGCCGGCGCACCAATGCTTTTAAGGGGAGCAAGACTAGCTCTCCCCAGACTGTCCTGGCCGGCAGAGTGTTCCGCAGGCAGGAGGGATGTCCACGGCCAGCACTGCGGAAACCCACTCGCGCCAGTGCTCCAGGCCTGAACCGAGGTCCCAGAACCCGAGCTCTGAGGTGCTTCGTGGCCCCACTTCTGTCTCCAGGAAGCTGCCCTGTCTATCCTGAGCTCCCTGGCTGCCTTGCCCACCCACGCCTTCTGCTCCTGCCCATCCCATCCATCAGCCAGGTCCAGGGTGGAAGGTGGCTCCTTGCAACCTGGAGGAAAGCGGCTGGGGGCTTGTTCCCCTTTGTCATGTGCGGGGTGAGGCAGTGCTTTTGTATAACTTAGCAGGAGCTACCTGAACTCACTCTGCTTCCCGGCTGGCAGCCCTGCTCACCTCTCTGCGTGGGTTTCTGAAGGGTGGTGATTAATCTCAGAGCTGGGATGAGGACGGAGCCGCCAAGTGCCCCAGGGTAGGGCAAGGCCCTCAGTGAGCCATACCTGGCCTCTCACGCTAAAAGAAAAACAAACGCAGCTGCCAAGGGAATCTGCCCTTAAATGAACAACTGACCCCCTGTTAACTAGCTGTTTTATGTTCTAGAAAGGAGAGAGGCAGACCAGGACCCAGTGGGACCTGGGAGGCACAGGTTCTAGCCCCAGCTCCTCCAGCTGCGTGGAACCGAAGGCACGGCAGCCCCCGCCCCGAGGCTCAGATAACTTGACTGCAAGGGAGGAGTAATCTGACTTTTAAATCTGAACGTGCCCTCATATAACCCATTGGTGACTTTTCAAAATCTAAAGCAAGCTTGATACATACTCTTTTAAGTTAAAAAAAAAATCGGCATCCATTTTCACAATGATTCTGGTGGGAACAAATTTGCACAGCCATATGTGAACAAAGTGTGTGGTCCCAACGTGGAAATAAGTCCACATTCGGGTCTGAGTGTCTCTGTCTTCTCATTGTTCCTCACAGTCATATCTCTTTCCTGCCAGAAGTAACAATAATGATTAATTTGTGTTGGGTTCCCACCGTGAGCCAAGTCCTATCTAAGCACTTTACTGCCATCTGACTTCATCCTCAGCGAATCCTACAGGTTGGTGCGAGGGTTCTTGGCCATTTATAAATGAGGTGACTTGGCCATTTATAAATGAGGTTCAGAGGAGGAAAGAGGCCTGCCCACACTCTCATTCGCAGTAAACACAGAGCCCAGAACTTTGAGAATGTAAAGGCCGTGTTTGGCCACTGTGCCCTCCGGGGCTGTCTGTTCTTTTCAGAGTGTCCAGGTCTGGGGTCAGGGTGAGACCCACACAGCCCTTCCTCTGCTCAGCTGGGCTCACAGAACTGGACGTCCCAAGCTCACGGCCACACAGTGCCAGTCCTCCCCCTGCGCTGATCCGACGTTGCAACTGGACCCACACCATGGTGGCCCTCTGGGTGTCTAAGGCCATGAGTCCCTAGTGGGAGCTGCTCCCAGGAGCCATTGCAGGTGGGGGCCTGGGCAGGTCTCCCCCAGAGCTCTGGAAGGCACAGGAAAGAGTGAAGAGAGTGAGTGGGAAGCAGGGACAAAGGGGGAGGAAGGGAAGGTATCGCATGGTGTGTCAGAATGCAAGCATGAGCGCTCACATTTTAAGGTGCAGCTAAAAACCATGCAGACAGGAATATTTGTCCTGGGTTCTGGAATATAATGCCACCACAGAAGCAAACTGGGAGCCGACACGCACACTGGAAGCTGGTTGGTGTCCCTAGTCTGGACATCTGTGTGGTCAATACATTTAACCAAAACCAGTCTTTGTGCCTAAGTGTATTATTGGAAAAATGAGTTAGCTGCTATGCGCACCCCCACGCAGATGCTGGAGCACTTACTGGTGCTGAACACACTGACTGCTACACTAGAAAAAGAAATTGTCCGTGGGGCCCCGGTGCTTTATTACTAAAATAGAATAAACACTTCGAAAACAAAACGACCCTAATTTAATGAAAAATTATTTTTAATTGTTTTTTTTGTGTGTGTGAGTTATAAGCAACTTGAAAAATAGTTCACATGGCTTCCAAGGTGAAGAGATGTATGAATTACATATGCGTCACGAGGCCCTGGGCTCAAAATTAGCACGAGTTAAATACAACTCACACGACAAGGAATGTGTTAAAGGGCAAAGCCAATGGATTATCTGTGTGCAAATGACTAAGATTATAAAGACTGTCCTCAGCATAACCATACATTCTTAAAATTTGCAATTTTTTCCCCATGCTACAAGAGAACGCACTATGTACTAGAGATGGGGCACAAAACCAGCCCCTTTTCCAAGCTGGACTTTAGTGATTGAGCTCTGGGGTGGATGGACGGATGGCCGAGGGCAGACAGACCCGCTCTCAAACTCTCAATTTTCTGCTTCCTAACTCTGAGTCTCCTGAAAAGTCACTTAAACTTGCCTGAGTTTCCATATTTATAATACAAATTACTTTGAGGAATTCTTGAATTTTTATGAGGATTCAATTGAATAATACATCTAAAGTGTCTGACTCCGAGTCTGAAACGTAAGGATCACTTAATACAAGTCATTTTCTATCTCTGCCTTCCGCTCTCTGCCCTTCCTCGCTGCTGAGAGCCGAGCGTGTGGGGTCTACCCCAGCACCCGGCGCGACCCTGGCCTGTGGTAGCCACGTGGCGGGAACACAAACCACTGGGCCACAGTGCCACATGTCAGCCATGTCTCTACTTACAAGAGGTCCAAAGTCGTCTGTGTCTTCACTGGGACAGACGACTCACCGCAGACCCAGCGCCAGGCTGGGATGTGGCCGCTGTCTCCATCCTCCGTGCACTGCATAGCACTGGGGACACCGTCACGGAGTGAGACAGTCACACGGAGATTATGGCCCAGTGGCAGGGCGGGGTGCTGGACGTTAGATGGATAGACACACACACACACACACACACACACACACACACACACACACACACACGGGTATTTAAGCTGCAATCCGAGATCGGTGTGGCTGCGTCCCTGAACGTGAGTAAAGGGAGAGAAGGCGTGTTTGGGTGGAGAGGGGAGGAGGGGTGTGTCCGCCGCCCCCGGCAACGGCTTGGGCTGGGAGTCTCCGGACCGCTACGACTGAACCCGGACGTCCACAGCCTTCAAATTTGGCCACAGAATTTCCTTAGAGGGAGGAGGCATTTGGTCCCGCCTGAGTCCAGCCCCGTCTGGAAGGCAGCTGGGAGGTCAGGAGAGGGGCTCCTGCCCGTCGGTCCCCCAGGGCCCTGTCCCCTGTCGCTCAGCGCCGGCTCCCGCTATTCTGAGTACAGGAAATGTCAAGTTGAAAATCTGAGCAGATATTTTTATTTTTCTTTCACGCTGGGTGCTGGGAGCCCGAACTGCCAGGGCGTCAGTCAAGAGAAAATGTTGGGCACCCGAAATGACATGCAGACGTGCTGACGCTTGTCTCTCACACAGCTCGCTCGCTCTCAGTTTACCCAGGTTTTCCTTATTTCAGGCTGAGTCAGAAATTAAAATACTGAGGCTGTGCTAAGAGAATTGAGTAAAGCCAGCAGAGACTCTGGGGAAAGCCGGAGCAGGACTCCGGGCAAGTCACTTGGGAAAAGTCACTTAACCTCCCTGAGCCTCAGTTTCCTCATCTGTAAAATGGACTTGCTGAAGCCGACCGCCTCGGCTACTGTGAATAGAAATGTGATGAAATGCTTAAAAGTCCCTGCCTAGTCAAGGTGTTGAAAGCAGCTCGGGTACATTTGCAAATGGGCCTAAACTTTATACTTGTCAAAGATTAACTCCCAACGTGAGGTTTATGGGAACGAGTCTATGCAGTTAGACTCCCCGTCCCATTTGAACTTTTAAGCCCAGAATGCCATCATTCATTCCCGACTGTGTAGATGGAGAGGCATGTCAGGGAGCAGCAACATGCCTCGGGCACGTGAAGAGCCGCGTTCAGAGTCAATGCGAATGTTTTTGGCTTCCAGATATGTCCCCAGAATCCTATAGAAAAAGAGCCTCTTGCTGACATAGAAAACTCATCAACACAGCTCTGCGTCAGCCAGGATTTATCCTCAAGGTGAGCTGTAGTTCAACGCACATAAAAGAGAAAGATCCTCCGTTATCTCCCTGAAAACCTCATCTTAGGGCATTCCTCCCCCTAGGAAGGCAGCAAGATGCCTTCAAAAGAAAGTGATGTTCACCAGACTTGCTGCCACGGGCCCCGCGGAGCTCTTCAAACCTGTGTGATCTCGGGCATGAGAATTTACTCTAACATACCTTGGTTTCCTCATCTCTGAAATGGGAATAAGGATCAGCCTTCTCTTAGGGATCAAATAAAGTGTAGCGACCGCTTAATTAACTCCCCTGACAAACCCATTGTCTGAGATGGTAATTTTTTCCCAGGCCGCGTGATTTAAATTCAGAGAAGACTTCACCCACCCGGTAGCACAGACATGTGTTGTCCTGTACACATAGTAGGACTGTTTTGAGGCCCAGAGGAAATGAGTCACATGAAACCCCTGGCATAAAGCCAGTGCTCAGGGAGTTGTAGTGGGTTCGATTCCTTGCGACTCTGTCTCCTCCGGGCACTGGAGGACGGGGCGGGTCACCCTGGTGGACATCGGACAGTCGTTAAGTCATTTTAGCCAGCCGCTGTCCCCAGCACTCAGACTCTCCCCATGCCAGTGGAGCTGTCAGCACTACACTCATTCTGAGTGGGCGTCTTTCCCGCGACTGCAGGGCGTCCAGGACGAGGTGGACGGAATCAGGAAGATGCAACAAGCAAAGGACCACGTGGGAGAAGGCAAGACGGAAGCCAGAAGAAGAAAGGAGAGTACGAGAAGACAAAAAACAGAAGCAAAGGGAAAAGAAGGAAAGAAACAAAGAAAGAAAGAAATGGCACTGAAAGAACAAACGTGGAGGAAAGGGGAGAAGGAAAAAGGAGACGTGATGTTGCAATCCTGCGTCCGGGACCCTGCGCGGCTCAGCTCAACACCTGTGCTGGAGAAGGCAAGATGGAAGCGAGGAGAAGAAAGGAGAGTACGAGAAAAAAACGGAGGCAAAGGGAAAAGAAGGAAAGAAACAAAGAAAGAAATGGCACTGAAAGAACAGACGTGGAGGAAAGGGGAGGAGGCAGAAGGAGAGGTGATGTTGCAATCCTGCGTCCGGCCTAGGAGCTGAGTGTGCTCAGCTCAACACCTGTGCCCCCCGGTAACAGGATGGTGATGGCAGCCTCCCACCAGGATGGGGCTGGGCATCACAGGAATCATACTAACATGTAAACTCTTCAGCACAGCACCTGTGGTAAGTGTCCCATGCACTGTGACTTCTATTATAATAATGCCTGTTATTATCACAGAGGTGGACATCAGGGGCCAGGGCCGGGCAGGGGTGCCTTGCAACAAAGCGAACACAGAGCTCCAGTTGCACACTGTAGAGTGGAGTCCTTTCTCTTCTCCAGCCAGAGAAGTGTGGAAATGAGGGTAAACCTTCCAATCAGCAGCGGGTCCCTTTCTTGGCTGGTCCTGGGGATCACAGACTCAGCATCCTTGCAGCGGTCCGGTTTCAAAGATGAGAAGCCAGAACTCTGAGAGGGGAAAGAGCTTGGTACTTGGAGGCTCTGCTAGAGGTCTCACCATCACGAGGGGCCCTTGTCACCACTACACCAATCCGTGACACCTCCAACCCAGTGCCATGGTGGGAAGTGGGCTGCAAGTCAGTGTTCTTAAATGACAACACTTGGCCAGGTAACTGTGCAGCTGCACGCACACACACACACACACACACACATGCACATACATGTGCGTGCACACACACACACACACACCCCACACAGTGGCAAAGCAGGAAGTGTTGGCTTGACTTTACTTCATTGCCCCTGACCTTTGTGGTGCTGTTATTCCAGTATGCTGCCCCCTGGTCGCCCAAAACCCTCCCCCAATTTCATTACTGTGGAGCCCAGCATCTGGTTTCATGCAGGTCTTGCCACGTGACTCACTTGGGAAAGTGAGTCCATCAAGCATGGCGGTTTCTTTGTTTTGTTTTTTTTTGTGTGTGACAGAGTCTTGCTCCGTTGCACCAGGTAGAGTGCCGTGGCATCAACGTAACTCACAGCAACCTCAAACTCCTGGGCTTTAGCAATCCTCCTGCCTCAGCCTCCTGAGTAGCTGGGACTACAGGCATGCGCCACAACATCTGACTAATTTTTTTCAATTTTTAGTAGATAGAGGGTCTCGCTCTTGCTCAGGCTGGTCTCGAACTCCTGACCTCAAGCTGCCTCGGCCTCCTGGAGGGTTAGGAGCATAGGCGTGAGCCCCCACGCCCGGCCAGCGTGGCGTTTTTAGTGCGCTGGTGTAATTGGCTTCACGCCTCTGACTTTCGTGATGCCTTTATTAGCCAAGATGGATTTCTCAACAGCACAGTCAGACGTGCTCTCTGGGCAGAGGGATTGCCGTCGGGAGCAGACTGCCCCATGATGAAATGTTTATAAGGTGACATCTCCACACATGGGGCTCTCCCTCAAGTTCACTCACGCGGTGATAAAAACCACTGCGGTCTGGGCCCATTTATCTTTCTGGCCGCGTCTCCTTTCCACTCCTCACCGTCTTCTCCTGTGCAAGGATGATTTTCCTTACGGTTCCCTAATTGAGTCCTGCCGGGGCTAAGCCCCTGAGCCATCATCCATCTGTTCCTTTGCGTGGAATGTCCTCCTTCTCATTTTTACGACCGGCTTGAGGATCCCCCCGACAGAGTCACATCCCCCGCTCAGCCCACCTTTACCCACAAGCGCTGACCTGCTCTCCTCTCCACCGCGGGCCTGGCTTCTCTCGTAGCCCTTATCTCTGCCGGGTACGAGGATTTCCTCGAAGCTGGGTCTCTCGCACATGCTCGTGTACCCCTGGAGATGGTGGACACGCCTGGCTCAGCCCTGCAGCCCTCGCAGGTGGAGAGGCTTCCATGAAGGCTGGGTGAATGAAAGAGCCAATGAATGCACAGAAGGGTCAGCGAGTGATACCAGCCATGTGGGGCGAGGCCTGCTCCACCGAGCCACCGCCGAAGGGTTTTGGGGAAAGCCCCAGTCTGCAAGGATTTGCAGGTCCTTATTAGGCCTGGCCTGAGCCCTGGCCCTTGGGGGAGCTTGTACTGGACAGTTTGCCACTGCCCCCACCTCGTCCCCTCCTACTCTGCTTCAAAGGGACCCAGGGGAGAATCAGGCCAGATGCGTCCCCGAGTCTCCTCCCGGTCGGCGTCCCATTGGCCTTGCTGCAGAAGTGCTTTGCCTGCGGAGGACTTGCCTTTCCCGGTGTCATGCCTGGAGTGTGCTCTCCTCGGCTCCGCGTGGAGAGTGCTGCACCGTGCAATGCAGCGGCGTAGCACAGGGTGCGTGTGCGGGCTGCGGAGTCTGAGTGCACCTGTTCAAATCCGGCTCGTTCCGCTTCTCTGCTGCATGGCACCAGGTGTGTCACTTATGGAAGCCTCAGTTTCCTTGTCTGCGAAATAAGGAACAGTAACAACACAGCCTCATAGGATTTTAGAAAAATCAAATGAGGTAGTTTGGGGACTGTGCCTGGCTCAAGACGTGTGCTTGGTTGGTTTGCGTCATGATCCTTACTGGGACGAGAGGCCTCGGCTCGTTGGCATTCAGCCTTGTGAGACCCTGCGCAGAGGACCCGGCCCTGCCGTGTCAGGCTTAAGGCCCACACAACAGCGAGCTAATAAGTGGGTGTTGCTTTGTGTTGCTAAGGTTGTGGTGATTGCTTCGCAACAATGGAACAGTAATAAAAACGGTACGAGAGGTGAGGAAGGAGCTCTTGCAGACTAGAGCTGAAGGTCTCAGCCTTGGCTGGGAAGGCAGGGAGGGGGCAGGCTGTCCTTCGATCTTGCTGAGAATGGTTGCAGAGACAGCCCCAGAGCCAGAGTTCATCTGGGAGACCCCAAAGGAGGCTGACTCTTAGGGGAGAACCACTGGTTTAGAGGTAGAGAGCATCTCCCCAGGGAAATTTCCTAATCAACACCAGCTCAGGGGATCCAAGACTGACTGTATTCATCAGCTGCGCTCCCTTTCGTGGCCGGCAACTGAGTCTTGGAGAAGAGGCAAAACTGATATTTATGGTGTCCATACTGTTTGACAGAGGGTGTGTGTGTGTCAGTGTGCATGTATGTGTATGTGTACTTACATGCATGCTGGGAGAGGTGGTTGAAGGGGGTGAGTATGCATTAACCTTCTGCACCAAATGAACAGTAGCAATTTTAATCTCATGTCTGTTGGTTTCTCACGTCTTAAATAAATTATTTTACTTTGGACTTAATTTTCCCATCTGCAACATGGAACACATAGTTTTCAGGAGGTAGGTCAATCAAACTTCATTGAAATTTATAAAAAGGACGTCACGTGAAGAAAACCTCCAGCAGAGACATGGAGCCAGGCGGAGATGCGAAGGTTTCGGCTGCACTGATCCCCACCCCTCCAGTCTCCCCAGAGCACCGGCCAGCGCCGACTCCACTTTGGTCTCATGAAATTCCCATTCAAGGTCCAGTTGTCTGAATACACTGAATTCACAGATTGGAATCCACTCACCTCTGGCCAGCCACGTTTGCTAATGCGGAACAGCTAATGCTGTTAAAACACGACTCTGCGAGGGCATCTCTGTTGCATTATGTGTTTTCATCACCGACTGAGGAATGGGGAGACGGGTTTGGTAAGAGTTATAAGGGTGGGCAAAGCAAGGGGGCAGGGTGGGGATGCCAGAGCAAAGCCTAGAGTTCAGAGTTTTTTTTTTTTTTTTTTCTGGGATGGGTAGAGATGATAAATAGAGGTGTCCGTGCCAATGGGGTCACCGCAGTGAGTAGGACCGTATCGCAGAAGCCTTCAGCGCCCAAGAAAGGTACTCTGATGACTGGGGTTGGCAGTGGAGAGCCAGGAAAGTCCTTGTGCAGGAAGGAGCGCAGAGTAGAGCTGCCCAGCGCAGGAGCTGGGAGCGGTGCTCTTCCAGAGGCAGCCTGCGCTGGGGCTCCACCGCAGCCAGTATCAGAGAGGGGTCTCTCCTCTCACGCCTGCTCCTGGAGTGATGTCAACACATCACTCACACTACCTAGTGCCCGGCCCTGAGCCAGAACAGAAGCTAGGGAAGCCAGAGGGGCCGAGTCTCTGTCCTCACACGGCCACATTCCAGTAGATTCAAAAGCTGTGCCTACTACAGTTCCAGCCCAAGACTTGATTCTCTCAACCTGACGGTTCCCTGAGCACAACGAGGACTTTGAAGTTGTGTGAGTTCATTCACGAAAAGTTCTTGAGCCAGCACCTGGTATACAGTAACCTCAAAAACATAGCATTGATATCCGTCTTGTCATTATTATTATTACTCCTTGCCAACAAACTCTACATCCTTCTCTGAGATTTTTGTGAGCCCGCAACTAGTCCCCGAGGACATCCAACCAACAAGTCCGGTGGCCAGTTGCCCTGAGAAGGGCCTGTTGGAGATCACATGCATGGCAGAGTAATGTAAGGTTCTGATAAGTCCTGACGTACAGAAACCTGTGTCAGCCAGTGTGGTCTGCAGGTGTTTGATTTCTTTTTTCATGTGATAACTATTGGTCTCTTATAGAAATAGGGGTTTACAAGTCTAAATTTTAGTTCTCCCTCTAATTCAATGTGCCTTTTCCCAAACTCTGCATGGATTAAAAAACACCTCCCCTTTGTCCTTTAATGGAGGAGGGAGGGGACAGAGTGGCTCATTTCATTAGCAAAAGTGGCAGTTGTGGGGATCTTCTGTATGGCATTCTAGATCTTGTGAACGCTTTTGTACAAACTCAGAGCAATCACATGAGGTTGGCATCAGTAGCTCTACTTTACTGGTGGTGGAATTTGAGCTCAGAGAGGCTATGTAACTTTCCCAAAGTCACAGAGCTAGAAAGTGATTGAATGGGACATAAGCCTGTGTTGTCTCAATTCACAATGCATGCTTTTTTGAATATTTCAAAGTGCCTCTAAAATTAGGAATCCCAGGTGATCTATAAATTGTGAGCTGGGCTATTTATATATGAGAATGTGAAAACCAGTCTCTCTCAATGTTAAATGTCACTGAAATCAGCCAAAACATGGCCCACGGAGGGGGCTCTGGGCAGGGGTGATCTGAGTCGCCCTTGACGAAGGTGAGTGAGAGCTGTGTTCACCATTCCTGATGTGAACAGCGGCGGGGCTTAGGCTCTGGAACATTCTCCATCAGAAAGAGAAGATGCTAGAAGCGTCAGCAGATGGGCTGCCTGCCTCTCGCTGAAAAGAACAGCGTCGTAGCAGAGTCTGCTGGGGTTTTACAAAGCCCAGATAGAGACGAGAGTCGCCGCACAACCCATAGGAGAAAAATTAAGCCAGCGAAAACCTTTCTTGGAGCGCGCAGCTTCCGTGTAAAGATTGCCACTTGGTTGTTTGCTGGCACCTCTCCGTGATGGCAGGTTTTCACCCGCAGCCACCAGAGCCCGCCCCGCCCCTGCCTCTGCGCTGGCCCCGGGTGGAGCTCTCCAAAGGACACAAAGCCCACAGTCACTGTGCTCTCAGCCCACGGCCCCCTAAAAATAACTTCTTGTTCTCTGTGTCTTGGGAAGAAGAAAATAACTTGGTTTGCGGGAGGCGTCCGGGGTTGCGTTGTTCTTTGAGGTTGTGCTGTTGTTTTTCTGCCTTACTGAAAAGAGAAAGTTAACATTTGTTCCTCAAAACAAGTCTCTTCTTCCATCTGGAAGCAGTGGGGGGCCCTCAGCGGATCACCCCTGAGGACTGGCTGATGTTTATAAGATCTTAATCCTGGGGGGGAACGGGCTGGCTTAGGAGGCTGGTAATGGGATAAGGAACCTCTCCTCTCCAGGGCACCAGCTGGAAGCCAGCCCAGGCTCTTAATGACGGGAAGTCTCCCGCTATCCTGTCGGGAGTCTCACTCTGTGAAATGAGTTGGCGGGCAGAGTCCAAGGTGGCTCCTGCTCCACCTCCTCCAGCCCGTTCCCGTTTCAGGTTCAATGTCAAGGATTTCCGAGTCAATGTCAAGGAGGCTCTGGCTGAGCCAGCCGTTACGGGGTTGGCATAGCTGAAAAGCAGGACGAACGGGAACGAGTTTCTGCAGCAGTATGAGGGGATTCCTGCTGTGCGTGCCAGGCACTGTGCTAGGACACAGATGCCATTATTTCCTCTAATCCTCACAGTGGCCCCTGAAGCTGGTAGTGGCATCCTCACTGGTGCAGACAGGGAAACTGAGGAACAGAGAGGTTGAGTGGTGTCCCCACGTTTGCACAGGCAATATGCTTTTCTGATGCTGGATCCTGCAATCTTTTGCCTGCTCACCAATGATACGGAGCTTCCTCCAATGTTGAATTGTCCATGCTGGAAGCTCCTTACCCGTCCACCCCAGTGGGAAAGGACACACACACACACACACACACACTGCCATTGTCGACAGCCACATTCAAGCCATGCCTCAAAAATTATTCACAAGTCACAAAGTCATTTTATATCGTGGCTTACTGCAGGGGTTAGGAATTGTTTTTCTCTGTTCTGTAAAAGGCCTACCTACTAGTTTCTTGGTTTGCCTTTTGCTGTCCACACAGTCCCTGTTAGAACCACTCAACTACTTCACCTTTGCAGCATGAAAGCTGCTAGAGACAACAGGTAAACAGAGGGTCTGTTGTGTTCCAAAAAACTTTATTTATAAAAATAAGCAACGGGTTGAATTTGGCCCACAGGCCATGGTTTGTCAATGCCCAACATTGAGGAAACCTTCCTGCATTGGGATAAACCAGAAAAGGCTTCCTGGAGGAGGTGCCATTTAAGGCAGGCCTCAACGAGGAGGCAGGATTTGAAATATGGAACTGGGAGAAGGGTTTGGCGTTACATGAAAGAGAACAGAGTGAATGAAGGCACAGGGTGGGAAGCACAGAGTGCATTAGAGATGCAGGGTGTTGCCCTGTAGGAAGAGAAACTTCTCAGGGCAACAGGAAGTGAAGATCTCAGCCCAGAGGAAGGGCAAGGCCAGCTCGGCTCTCGGGGAAGCTGCGTGCCTGCCCCTGAGCACAGCTCCGCCGTCTACAGGCTCCACCAGTTTTACAAATGCTCCAAATCCTTTGCCTGGAAAAGAGGTTCGAACTTGAGTCTCCAATGGTTTGAAATTGGTTTAGAATAGAGGGGGAAAATCACATCCTGGAGCCACAAGGAAATATGTGCTTTTGGAACTAGGTGGGCCCTGATGTCTGGCTGTAGTGAGGGGGGTGCGAAAGCCCAGTGGAGAGAGACGTGTGGAGCAGGAGGCTTGAAGGTACGCAGAATCGAGGATCAGGCTGATGTTGGTGAAAACTTGCTGTGTGGCCTTACTCTAGTTACTCAACCTCTCTGAACTGGAGCCTTGTCCTGTAACGCTGGGTGAATGACATGTGCCACTCAAGGATGTGGTGCAGATGGCAGGAGATGGTACATATAACACTAATCATCCATGTTGGGGACATTGATAAAGCCTTTTAATAAGGGTGGGGAGACCATTTCTTGCTCGAGATCGAGGAGAGTGCATGTTTCAGAGCAGGTGCTGTGGGATAGCTCTCAAGATTTCAAGGTCAGAACATTCCACCTTCAACTGAGATTTTCAGGGGTGGTGAGAGTCAGCATGAGGGCATTTTGGTTGTACTTGGGAGCCAGGAGGAGCAGTGGCTGCCTGTGCACACTTCACCTGCTCCCTATACGCCGGCACTTTCTTAAACACCCAGGTGCTGCTCTTCACCCCAGCTGCTCTTCACCCCAGCCTTTGTGTGGACTTTTCCCACTACGAGGAATAAGCTTTTCTGGTCTCCTTCCCTCTGCAATCTCCCAGGGCTCAGGGAAAAGTCTGCCTCCTGGGCCTTACCTCTGTCTGCTTGTAGCCTCTGATAAAAAACTCAAGACTCTTAATAGCAGGTTTTGTAACCTTTGTAACAATAGCCACTGATATCTCCAGATTTTGAACATATTAGGTGCAAATGACTTTGCAAATCAGAGAATGAACAAAAATAAAGACAAAGTAGCCACCGTTTCTGCCTTGCCTTGCATGTAATGAATCGTGCCAGGCATTGTGCGTTGTCGCCTACTGTTTGCAACACCCAGCTTAGCAGGGATCATCTTCCTCATTGACAAGAGAGGAAACTGAGGCTCGAGGTGGCAGAGGATCACAAGACCTGCACCCAGCTTTGCCTGCCTCTGCAACTGCAAGTCTTCAAGCAGCCTGCTTCTTTTGACGGGGCTTGGGTATAAAAACACGCAAATGAACACACTTTTTGGCACTGTTTCTGGTACAGAGCTGTGCCCAGTCGGAGAAACCATTTGAGCAGTGTCCTTGGAGTTCATTGTGTCGACCCTGACACATCAGGCACCCTTAAATGCACAGAAAGGGCTAATAGACCCGGCGGAGCTGAATTTCTGTTGCACTTGAGAACTCATGTTCCCTGACAATGAAGGATCTGGAAATGGAGACATCTTCCAAATGCACAAATTTGAATGGGATGGGAACAATAGCGCCGTCCTTGAACCAGGGGCCAGGCAGAGCGCTTGCTTTGAGTGTGTGGTTTTCATCCTGCATTCGAGTCATCAAGAAGCAGCTCTTTGCACAAAGGAGCAAGATGCTGCTCACTGTGCGTTCTGTCCGGCTGCACAAAGACGAGCAGAGCGGGCAGGTGCTGGCCTGGGTGGCAGCAGCTGCTTGGAGAGAGCCGCAGCGTCTACGTGATGAAACACTGCCCTGTGCAGGACCGTGCTCCCTAAAGATGTCCCGTACTAGTCCCCAGAACCTGTGGGCGTTTACCTTATGTGCAAAAGGGGACTTTGAGGAGGTAATTAAGCTCAGGACCTTGGGAGGGGAAGATGATTCTCGGTAGTCCTTAAAATCTGGAAACTTTCCCGGCTGAGTTCAGAGTCAGAGTGAGTGGAGACCGTGAACGAGAGAAGGTTCCTAGAGGAGACCTGCCAGGATCTTTGAAGAGAGAGGAAGGGGCCCAGGACAGGAGCCAAGGGATGTGGGCAGCTTCTATAAATTGCAAGAGGCAGGAAGATATTTTTCACCTGTAGGCTCCAGAAAGAAGCGCAGCCCTGCTGGCATCTTGATCTCAGCCCAAGGAGGCCCATTCCAGATTTCTTGCCTACAGAGCTGTAAGATGATAAATTCATGTTGCTTTAAGCCATCAAGTCGGTGATAATTTTTTACAGTAAAGACAGAACACGAATACAAATGTCCATTCTGAGGATTCCCCCACAAACAAACCAAACCACATGGAACAGTAGAAGACCCACTTAGCCACGGCCATCTAGTGCCGTACGGGACGCAGCCTTTGGCCTCGACGGAAACTTTCCAGGAAGGAGCGATGGGAAGAGGCCATCCGGGGACATAGACGTGCACTGACTCCACCCTGCTGCACCCAGGGAACATCTACCCTTTTACGGCACACGGTTGAAATAGCCAGAGCTGCTTCCTTCAAAAGCCAGCATGGAATGAGGGAACAGGTGTGGGCTTTAGTCAGACAAACCTGAGTTCGAATCCACTCTCCCCGTGTGGGCGTCTACAACCTCGCTCAGCTCCATGCGGGGCTAACACACGTCACTTCTGGTTGGTCCGAGGACAACACAAGATAAAGAATCTTATTTATCTATTATCTAGCTGTTACCACTAGATCCTAGAGGATGCTCAATAAATTATATTATTAATATTTTTATTATTTTGCTATTCCCTTTAGATCATACCTCTGTTTTTTTTTTCCCAAATGGGAAGCAAGTCATTCAAGTATCTTGTGTATTAAGTGAAAATTAGCAATGCTGTCAAACCACAATATTTCCTTTTATGAATTTTTGATATTTTTATGAAAATAATAGATAAATATAGCTTTAAAATCAAATGATAACACAGGAATTAGAATACAAAATGAGAGTTCTCTCTTCAACCCAATCTACCTTGCAGGTTCCTGCCTTCCAGAGGCTAGAGTGTCAGCTGCTTTTTATGGCATTTATTTTCAATTTTCTAAATAATATTTTTATAATACTACAAGACATTGGTTTTCTTTTTAAATATTATTTACTTCCTGCTATGAAAGATGCTGATCTAGCTCTTTGAAAATACACGTACACACACACACACACACACACACACACACCTTCCAGAAAATTTGATTTTTTTGATAAGTCAGAAGTGTTAAATATTGAGTCACATAGTGCACGGAGCCTCATGGTCCATGATAATTTCATATTCTTAATGGTGGAGCTACTTCCCTTGCAGTGAATAGCTATTTATTATGCTTAATTGGTTTGTTTCATTTTCTATATAATTATTGCATATCCGTTTTTTACCTTTAAGATAGTTGTAAATATAGTCAAACACTGCTAACTTACTAGCACTGGCTTGTTGGTTTGTTTTTCCCTCGGAGCTCTGGTTGGACTGACTGTCCCCTAGGCTGGCCACTGACATTCCAGCTGGGGACTTTTTTTCACCCTCATCTTGGGATTTCTATTTTCCCTTCTTCTTTGCTGAATCCACCCTTCATCAATGCCATATCCTCCTTGTTATTGGCTTAGTACCTTTTTAATACATTGGAGAACACATTCTAGAAGCTTCCCAAGAAGGCAATCCATGGGAAATACATATTTTGAGTTCTTGTATTTTCGAAAATAGCTTTATTTTATGTTCATGCTTGATTAAGCATGGGTAATTTTAGGTAGAAAGTCATTCTCTCCTAGCAAAAAAGGCATTACTTGTCTGTTTTCTGATCTCCAGCACTGCTGCTGAGAAATCCAGTACTCAACAGTTTTCTTATCGTTTGGATCTTTGGTTTTGTTCTGTGAGTGTATAGGACGCTGTAGTTATTCTGAAATTCCATGCTGATGTACCTCGATGGGGGCAGTTTTATATTAACTGTGCTGATTACTTTGGGGAGATGATACAGCTTTCACTGCAAACCTATGTGTTTCATTTCTAAGAAATTTTCTTGTATTATGTCTTGGAAATTTTTTTCTGCTGTTTTCTCCATTCTCTTTTTCTTTACTTCATATGGGCCAAATGTTTGGTTTCTTATGGGCCAAATGTTTGGTTTCTTAGATTTCTCTGTTTATCTTTATTATTCTTTTTTCTATATACTTGGCATTTTACTCATTTTCCAAGGAGATTGTCCTAACAGCATCTTGTAATTCTGCTATTGGATTTTTTTCTATTGTACTTATTAAAAAACAAGAGTTCTTTTTCAATGTCTAAGTATTCTTTTATTGCATTCTAATGTTTCTTGGATGCTATATTTTCTCATATTTTCCTAAGATAATCATAGTTATTTGCGGTTTTCTTCTGGTCAGTGCAATCCTTTTCCCCCTTGCTTTTGTTTTGTATTTGTTTGTTTGGGTGATTGTTTTATGTTAGGAGCTTGCATCAAACATCTGGAGACACTTGGCTCTCAATTTATGTGAGTGAGTGACTAAAAGGCTTAACAGAAATATATGCTTGGGTGGGGCTTGCTCCCTATTGAGCCCTGCAGTTGCTTAAATGGAAGCCTCAGATGTGAGTGTCTGTAGTCATTTCTCTTGGTCCAGTCGTTGCTTCCAAGAGGATGCCCGGGCGTGATGTCTGGGTTGCCAGTGGGCTAAGGGGCAAGCAGCAGAGCAGGGATGGAGGTCAGTGTCTAGTACTGCAGAGAGTCACAGAATCACCCTATTGCTTTACGCCAAGTTCCACCTGGGCCTGGTTTCTTTCAGGAGAGACACTTTGACAGTAATGCTGTCTCCTGCTGCGTGTGGGAGGACCTCTGGAGGCTTAAATCCCCGTAGACAGAGTTTAAGCCAAGTCTCCTGTTTTCTGCTGCATCTCGCAACCTAGTTCTCAGAAATACCAGGTGCCTCCGATTTCTAGGTTTTTTGGCACAAATCAGCTTGCTTCTTACCGGAGCACCTGCAGGACATTAGACTAGAGCTTTTTAGCAAAGCTACTTCAGTTGCCATTTGCCAATTCATTTTCTGTCTTAAACAATTTTGTGGCCATCTCTCATCTGGTATTATTTTCTGTCTTCAAGGAGCTCAGGGTCTAGTAGGGAAGACATACCCAAGCAAATGAATTGTAGCATCATATAATGAGTTCACTAATAAAATTGTGAGTGAAGTGAATTGCTATTAAAAGACAAGGTAATTAACATTCTTCATAGGGGTCACAAGTGGCTTCCAGGAGGATATAATTTCCAGGTTAGGTTTTGAAGGGTGAATAAGAGTTTTTCAGATGAGTAAATAGAAGAAGAGTATCTAAGAGCAATGGTCAGCTTGAATGAAATAATGTCTTTTGCACTCATTTGAATGGAACTGGAGACCGTTATCCTAAATGAGGTATCTCAGGAACAGAAAGATAAATACCACATATTCTCACTTATAAGACGGAGCTAAATGAGGCATATATGTGGACATGCAAAGTGGTATAATGGACACTGGAAACTATGAAGGGGGAGAGTGGAAGGAGGTTGAAGGATCAAAAATTACCTGCCAGGTGCAATGTACACTGTCTGAGTGACAGGTGCGCTGAAAGCCCTGACTTCACTACTACACAATTCATCCACGCAACAAAACGCACTTGTGCCCCTTGAATCTATTGACATAAAAATAAAAATAAAAGCATAGCAGAAGGGGCTGGCTGAGTAACTAGAAGCAGGAAGCGAGACACGGGAGTAAGGGGAGGACATGGAGCCGCAGTGGGGCCGGGAGGTGGGCGGGTTTGCCGTGCCGGGAGGTCAATCTTACTTGGAGGGAGCTGCAGGGAGCCATCAAAGGTTTTAGAGTAGGGGAATAATATAGTCGGGCTACATTTTAGAAGGACCATTTGCCATCTTGAGTATCATTGGCGGTGTTAGGGCGTTGTGGCAGGCAAGTTAGACCAATATTTTAGGAAAAACCAAATAGAAATCTCCATGAGAGTTTCGCCACCACAAGCGAATCATCACTGAGGCTATTTTTCAAGGACCTCTGGTGGCTGAGGTTCCTGGGAGACTTGCTGAGTTCACGCCGAGACCGCAGCCTAGTGAGTTTTGTTTTCTTTTGTTTGTCTTTTTCCATGACAAGTCTCTATTCCCAGTACCTTACTTTAGGGCGTTTGTATCATAATTAACAAGTGTAGCACCAAACCTTCTCAAGAATCCAAAAAGGTGAGCCGTGTTTCCCTGGCACCAGTCTCCTGCTGCAAGGAGCGGGACACTGGGGCTTTGAGGCCCTGATATGTGCCAGTGCACACACCAGGCAGTGTGCCTGCGTTGAGCTCATGTCACCCTTTCACCCACCTGTGGGTGTTCCCAGCACCCCAATCAGCAGTGGGTGGAGGCCAGGTTCGCATGGTGCGGTTGCCTACCCGGAGGTGCACAGCTATTCAGGGGCCAGAGCAGGCGTCAAAGGAAGGTCTGGCCGAACCCTCTGCTCATCGCCCCCGTGCTCCGCCCTGTTGTTATAGCAGGTTTGCTAGGGATGTATCTGCTGCTTGACTACATCAACACTGGGAGCCAGAAACCACGCTTACCATCCCCACCTGACAGCGGAGAAACCCTTCACTCATGTAGGGATGTTACATGACTTGATCAAAATCACACCACCCAACAGTGATAGAACTGGGATTTGAACCCAGGCAGCCAGGTCCAGAAGGTGCCTGCTTTCCCATGGGGGCTATGAGCCATTGTCGCTCTCTCTCCCTTTAAAGTCTAAGAGGGTATCTCCTTGCTTAAAGAGTCAAATACAAACTGTGCAGCGAGGCAAGCAGAGCGTTTTGTCTCTGGGCCCTGCCTGTCCCCTGTATACCTTTTCTACATACTGCAAATCTATCAGTTCACTCTAAAATCCAGTACTTTCTTTTCATAGACTTTGTTTTTGTTGGGACCCTTAGAGCAACCAGTTCACCTTCACCCCCCAAACTGCCTGAGCATTGGCAAGTGATCTTTCCAGATATGGGAAGAATGTCAGCTCTGCCAGGAAGACCACCGTGGCCCTTCCTCCCTTCAATCCCAGGTGAATTAGGGGCCTCACTGGGCCCCAGGGGAATCTAGCGTGGCCTCTTCCTACCTGAATGTGCCCTTTCCTAATCGCCTCTTTGAATTACCATCTATCACCCCGTGTTTTCAGATCAAGGACTGTGTCTGGTTAATCTACTTTTACCATTCCCAAAACAGACTTTGACACTTAGGAAGCACTTTAAAGTATTTGTAGAAGAAAAGAAAGAACAGAGGCAAGAGGAAAGGCAAGGAGAAAAAAATAAAATAAAATAAAACAGAAATGTGAGCTGCAGTTGCCCGGCTAATCTGAGCCCTTTTTATATTCATGTTAACATGCACATAAATACTGGAAATTCTCGTTGCTAAATTCAAGTTTGCAAAGCTCTGGTCTTTCATAAAATTACATCATTTAAGAGGAAATCACTACATTTTTTTAAAGACATGCCAGACCAAATACTGAGAAGTGTATAATGGGAGAAAAAAATAATAAAATCCAGAGAGCAGTTGCCGCAAATGGAATACTCACCCCCCCACACACACCCGCATGCCAAAAACTCTCTGCTTTTGCCGAATCTGCAGTAGCCGAAGTCATTAATTGAAACCATTTCTGAATCTACATTGACCAGAGGGATAGAGTCAACAAAATTAACCATGCTAATGGGTCCATTATAAGAATTATTCTAAAAACAAAATAATACTAATTTATATCAAGTGAAAAGATAAAACATAGGTGGAGATATCCTTCTAATCATTGGGGAAACTTCTTTAGACTAATTAAGTGGAAAAAAAGTAGAAGGAAAAAAGTGAACTTCTCAAGTGGTCAAACCAGTCAGTAGTGGTCTGTTAAGGAAAACATTTTCCTTTTCTTCTGTGCCAGCAAAGGAAGGCGTTTCTTTGTGCCCATTGATCAATCTCTCCCCGTCCCCCTCCCCCACCCCCTCTGCAGCTTCCGGTAATCATCATTCTGCTCTCTCCTTCTGTGAGATCAACTTATTTGGATTCCAGATATCGTGAGATCACGCAGTATCTGTCTTTCTGTGCCTGGCTTATTTCACTTAACACGACGTCCTCTAGGTCCATCCATGCTGCGGCAAATGACAGGATTTCATTCTTTTTTTTATGGCCGAATAGTATTTCATTGTGTATATACACCACATTTTCCTTATCCATTCATCCATTTTTAAAACGTCAAAAAAAGGAAGGAGGACATTTCTCAATTTCTCATAGTAGAAACACTCTCTCTAAAATGTTCTATATTGAAAAACATTTTCAGGCTTTCGTTAACACTGGGCCAATTCTCCTCCTTGAAAGACTGGCCATTTGCTCTAGGAGTAACGACATTTCTGGGCAGTTTGTTCTGAAATGGGCCGTCCCCTTTAAAGCCAAGCTGGAGGAAGCAAGTTGAAATCAGCCACAGGTGGGTAGGATGGACAATATAAAGGAAACCATGTCACGAATTAAAAACCAAAACAAATAATCCACAGATGACTCCTCTGCCACCATTGAAGTTTTCCCTGCAGCTCCCAGCGATTAAATGCTGCACATCTTAGGCCTGGTCACCTTGCAGCCTTGAGACCTTCATTTTTGGGGACCTCCTGTGTTTACCTTTCTCTGAAACCAAGGTTTGCTACTGATGATATCCTGGTCACTGTACAAACTTTCGTTGAGAGGAAATGGAAAACCCAGGCAGGGTTTCAGGCTTGTGTAAAATCCTGCTGGGAAAACCTTACATTTGATGCTTCTGGTTCTGTGAAAAAAGTGTTTGAAGTAGATTCCAGGTACTACACAGTTAAAATTAAACATATATATATTTTTAAAAGTTTGATTTTCCTTTGCACGAAGGAGGGAGAAAAAGGCCATTGTAGGAGGCAGACTTTGTATCCACATGTCTAATATTATGAGAAATCTTAGAGTTTTGATAGACTTAATCCCTACCGCAGAAGTGTATAAAATAGCAGAGGTCAACTGCCAACAAAAACCAGGACCACATCAGCAAAGCCTTTGGCTTTCGCGTGGCTACCTGCCAGGTCCCGTCTGGCAAAACCCTGGTAAGGAATAAATGTACGGTATCCCGATCTATCAAGCTGGACTTGGCCTTGCCCTGGGTATGGGCTAGGTCTGGAGTGACGATCATTGTTCAACATGCTGCTTCTCATGGCCAGGAAACTCGATGTCCTTCAGGAGGTTTGCATTTGAAGAGAAGCTTTTCCAGAAATCACTTTGTGCATTTGCAAATGCCCTAATAGGCTTTATTAGGTCTTCTCTCCTCTGTGTGTGTGTGTATGTGTGTGTGTGTTTGTGAGGGTGCGTGCCAGACCTTTTCCCTACCAAAATTTCTTTAAGGATTATGACAACACACGGATCTTCCTTTGTCTTTTCCTAGTTGCTACCGTTCAGACCGATTTTTGTCTTGCATATGATTTTAATACAAGTGCTTGTAATACGATTACATTAACTGTTGAGCAATATCGCCTCGGCAGACCCAAACCACAGAATTCTTTTTTTAACTGCCTGGGAACGCCGGGGCTCTATCTTCAGCGCTAATTCCCCGTCACAGCCGTTAAAGCACAGTGGGCACGCAGGCCGCGTTACAACACGTGTGTGTAAATATGTATGTGGGGAACTAGCTAAAAAGGCTTAGGAGAAGGACCTTCGGGGTGGTACATGGGACACTTTTTTCTTGGAGTCAAAGTGAGTTCTCCTTCCCGGCTTCAAAAATTCTAGTGACTTTCTGGAAATGTGCTCTCTTCACAGTTTGGCCTTTGCAATGTGGCTAGAAGTGGCTTCTTTCTTTTCACTAGTCCTCCAGAAGGGAATTCTGGGGAAATCTGTGAGTTGTGGCCAGTGGACTGAAGAAAGGAATGCCTTTTACTGTGGTCTGTGTGAGGACATACCTCTTGATAGGATTTGGATGGTAAAGTCATCATCATCATCATCATCATCATCATCATCATCATCATTATCACTAGAAGAAGAAAGAAAGAAGAAGAGGAAAAAGAGGAAGAAAAGGAAAAAGGATAATGAGGAGAAAGAGAACAAGAAGGGAGAGAAAGAGAAGAAAAAGGAAGAGGAAGGGGAGAAAGAAAGATGATTTTGCTTGATCCCGTTCACTTGATACACACACACGTGTGTTTTACTCCATCCGGGCTGTTATAACAAATCCTCATAAACTGGGCAGCTTATAAACAAAGAAATGTGATTTTTACAGTTCTAGGAGCTCGGGATGCCACCCAGGCCCCAGCAGATTCGGCGTCTGGTGAGGGCTCACTCCCTGGGTCACAGACGGCACCCTGCTAACTGTGTCCTCTAGGGACTCAGGCAGCCCCTGGGACTCTTTTATAAGGGAGTCGTCCCATTCAAGAGGGGGAAGCTCTCACGACCTAATCACCTCCCAGAGACCTCACCTTCTATGCCATCACCTTTCCGATTAGGATTTCAGCATGTGAATTTAGAGGGAACATAAACTTTCAGACCACAACAGTAATGAGTTCTAGAACTGTGTCCTACCAGTATAGAAAACATCTGTCCCAATTGATTCATTTGCTTATTTGTTTCTGGAATAGTTTGATGTCAGAATTTCCATCTCCCTGTCTTAATAAAGCAACAAAGATTCCACTAACCACAGAATAAAAAGTACGTGTTCTACAGCTCCTCATGACATGGAAATATCCTAAGAATTGTTTTCTTCTAGACTTTTTCTTTTGGTCCAGTAAATCTGTCATTTAGAAAAAGCTTGTGTGTATGTGTGTGTATGTGTGTGTGTGTGTGTGTGTGTGTGTGTGTAGAATGGGTTCTCCACTGGAAGAGACAAACCAAATCTAATTTATCTTCTGGTTCCCATTGGTAATTCTTGTTAGAACAACACCACAAACTACCCAAAGCTCTGGTCCATCCCAAACACTCAAACCCAGATGGGTGGGACTTGCTTGTTTATTTTTATTGCTGCTTCTTTTCAAACACATTATGAGTATACAATATGTATGTTTTTGGTGTAGTTTTGTTCCAGGTTCACAGAGGATGCTTTTGCTTGACTTTAAGATTATAGATCTGATACAGGTGACAAAAGGTGACCTCGTTCTTACAACTCTGGGTTAGCTGTCGATGATTTCGATGATGAAAAAAATGTACTCCATGGACCTGCCATCAGTAGCAATCTCGTTCCTTCCCATTTCCCCACCTTCTCGTCCTTTGATTTCAGAGCAGAAGGCTCTACTTATATCAGCTGACGTGCCCGCAAAACGTCATCCGGACACATTCTCTTGCTTTCTCTGCTCTGGAGGCCGTGGCCTGTTTCCGGCAAGGAACACATTCCTCAACACTCCCATGAAGGACTTCTCTTGCCAGTGACCCTTGATAGCCCAGCCCAAGGCGTCTTTGGTTCCTAGAATTTTAAGAACAGCCTGTGCCCATGACAGACCAGGTGCTGCGGCCTGGGATCCTGCCATGAGGACTTGCTAAAGAGGCCGTCATTGTGAAGAGCCCCTGTGGGGGCGGGAGGGTTAAGTCATTTAAAAACCTTGAACCTAGTTACTTGGCAATTCCTGTTCAAACTTGCCAAAAGGGTCAAGAGTACCTTCCTTTAAAGAGCCAAACTGTAGCAAGGACACTCTGAAATAATATTTTCGTTGGAGAACACATGAAGACCGTCAGCAGAGGGGCAGTGACGTGCCAGCACTGTTTGACATCTGGCTCTCTTGGGAAAAACAGCCTTGAGGTACAGCCTCTTCCTGTGGCCCAGTACTTCTGCCACGGTCAGTTTCAAGCTACTAGTGTGACGTCCCTGAGTTTGGAGTTGGGGAGAGGTACATGTCACTTGTTGTCGCAAGCCAGGACTAGCCAGCCCCAGCACGACACTATGGGTTGTGAATGGTGCAGAGAGAGCACTGAGCTTGGGGACCAGAGGCCTGGGTTGGATTTTCTAGAAATGATCTTTCTCAGCTTAAATAAATTATTTTAGAGCCTCTGCTAGCACCTCTGAAAAATAGGAGACTGAGCATGTTTTAGCAAGGTTCTGAAGTGGATCAAATAAGGAAACAGATAGGGTAATTTTCTCTGGCATGGGCAGCATGGCCTTCATCATCTACTAACACGAGCCAGGCACGCACGGAGCCATGAACGTAGCAGGCTTCCCCTCATGGCACCCTGCTGCACCTTCTAATGTGGGTGGTGTAATTATTCTTATAGAACAGAAATAAGAGCTGAGTCTTGGAGAAGCGATGACACCCCACCTACCAACCCCCCAAGGAAAGATGCCAGCCTGCGTCTGCCTATTTACAAAGGCTATTCATTTCACCCCCATGAGACCCGTAATGGTTTTAGGTCCTAAACTGGAAAAACATTCATAAAAACAGGTGATGATCCCCTTGAATCCTGAAATTGTGACAGACTTCTTTAAGAGACGGAGGCATCTAATATCCACAATGCTATACCAATGGAAATATTATTATCGTATTCTCTTCCCATTGAAGAAGAGTGCTGGGCTGTCTGTCTACAGGAGACGTTCAGTCATGACCTGCGTTCTCTGCACCTGGGTTGCTTGCTCTCAGGGAGCCCGGCCAGCCATAATGTGGCTTTATTTACCTTCCACTGCTCATGGAGGCCATGTGCAAATGTCACAGATTTGGGGTTGCAGAATCCTGGCTTCTCCTCCCATCTCTTTTCATTTCTGAGCTGGATGACCTTGGTTCGGTCACTTCCCTTCTCAGAGTATCAGAAGAGCCTCCTCTACAAGCCAAGGATACTTGTAAATTCCTCATTGACTCTGTGTGTGTGTGTGTGTGTGAGTGTTTGTGCCTGAGAGACAGAGACAGACACACACACTGAGAGAAATAGTTCAGATAATGATTGTAAGTTCCTTGAGAGCAGGGTCTGTGCTGTACTAGACTCAAGTCTTCAGAGCTTATTCAGCAATAATTTTGTCCCTGTTTGATGAATGAGTGAGTCAAGTGTCTGGAATAAAAATTGCTACCCAGAAGACACTTAATAGGCACCCATGATATTTATTCCAGCTCCAGATATCCTGTAACCCCCACCCCTCAGACTTTCAGAAGATGACAGGTATGGTTTTACAATTTTCAAATCAAGAATAAAAAAAAAAAAATTGGTATTGACTGATTAACACTATGGTGCTCAAAGGGTGGGAGTGAACACTGGGGAATTGGGGGGTGGGGGTAGACCCAAGGCCGAGCGACATGGGGGGGGTCACTGTGGAGGGGTGGGATATGCTTGAAAAGTAGTTGGGGAGCGGAATTAGGGGTCTCAATAGGGGAAAGGAATTCCTCAAAAATTGATTCATGTGATTAACTGTACACCTCGGTAAATTCCCTGAAAATCATTTAATTGTACACTTAAAATGGAGTGTTGGTTGTACGTAGATACAGTTGGAGCACTATGTATGTACTCTATGGACTACTTTGACAGAGTAGATTTTTAAATGTAACAAGATAAGTCAACTTGAGTGGTAATGTATTTTGGGAAACCAGCTCACTCTAAATTGTGACTGTAAACATTATACTGTAAATGCTTTGTAGTTTTCCCCCAATAAAAAAAAAAATTAAAAAAAAAAAAATAAAGTGAGATGAACTATAGATTAACCAACTATAGCAAATATGAAGGAAGCAGTTCTCCCTTCACATCTACTCCCATTAGAAGGGGTTACTTAAAGCCTTCAGAGCTTGAGACATGTGGACACACAAATT
>CAUYRT010051305.1:0-40753 GCA_963574885.1 Lepilemur ruficaudatus
GTAGATTTTTGAATGTAACAAGATAAGTCAACTTGAGTGGTAATATATTTTGGGAAATCAGTTCACTACAAATTGTGACTGTAAACATTGTACTGTAAATGCTTTGTAGTTTTCCCCCAATAAAAAAAAAAGAAAAAAAATAATAAAGTAATAAAAATAAAGAAATTCTGAAGATGAAAGATAATGAGTAGGGGAATCTCACTATAAGCTATTGTAATATATGCTAAATGAAAACAATAGTCATCATGGTGAGGAAATGGTTCCAGAAAAAAAGAATGATGATAGAATAAAGAAGAAAGTTTAGAAACAAACTCACATATGTATGTGTATATACATAGTCTATATAAATGTGATATATGCATTGATAGATGCCAATATTATTTTATATCAGTGGTATAAAAGATATTTAATAAATAGTAGTGAGATAATGATTAACTATCTGAAAAGAAGGATTTACTTTATTCCTTATATCATGGTACTTTTGAGCTGGTTATGAGAATTAAATGTCATAGTAACGCCCAGGAGATGTAATAAAAATAAGCTGTTGTTTTTAAAATTTTAAAGTAAAAGATTATTTTATATTTTTTATATTTGATCACATAAAACCTATTCTTTTTCTGATTGACAAAACACAATACAAAGGAAAAATCCCAGCACAGACAAAGTGAAAGGCAAATGACAAAATAAAGAAATATTTTTTCATGTGTGTAATATATCTTGGGTGATATCTGTAAGGCATAAAGATGTCCTGCAACCAAATAATAATAAAATGAATACAATAATAGAAAAGTAGGGGAAAGTGTAGGAAAGAAGATCAACTTTTTAGTAAGTAATGTATTGGTTTTTGCTTTATTAAATTAAAAATTTTATGTGGTAACATCTAATTTGATTATGTATAAAAGAAAGTTTACTATAATACACTGACTATAATACACTGACAGGAGCAAGGTAAATTAATACACACTTTCTAGAGGATAATGTGGTAATATTTTTCATGAGGCCAAAAAGAACATAGTCATTGACCCAGTAATTCCATTATTTTTAAGGAACTAATCAGACAGTCATATAAATGATTTTCATTACAATGTTGTTTATAGTAGTAAAACACTTAAAAAAAAATCTATATGTCCAACAGTAGCAAAACAAATGGTAGTAAAATTCATACAATGGAATGTCACCAAAATTGACATTGATCTTTTGACATGGAAATTATGTATATGTGTCCGAGTGTGTGTGTGGTGTAGATATACTTTTTGTTAAGTTGTTTAATGTAATATGCCATACACATAAACATATATATGCACACACAGACACAGAGAAAATCTATACAAATATATGTCTATTTGTTTGCATATCATTTACATATGTCCATATATGAGGCATGCTTGAATTTCACATAGACAAATAAATTGCTATATGTAAATATATATACACACATATATAGGTATACATACTATATCAGCAGATAGTTTTTTGTCATACATTCATTTATCTGTATATACTTATGTATGTATTCTCAAATGATATAAACCATAGTTGTTAACCACAATTATCTCTCTGTGGTAGGAATAATAATGATTTTTTACATTTTCTTTATGCTTATTTATATCTTTAGATTTCTCTATAGTATGTATATTGCTATGTAATTAAATAATGTGAATAGTTTGCTTATCATGAGTTAGTGACATCTTGGTTCTTTCACGTGTGTGATCAGTGCAATTCTGATTAGATTTTGTGCTTGGGTGAAAGTAAAAACTTCATTTCTCATTTTAATCAAGCCCTGCATTAATCTCTGACAGTAGTTGGGTCCATTGAACTGTTCTCTCAGTGATGCTCTTGAGAAAGTTAACTGCTTTCCCACAAATGCATCACCCTAACAAACCACTCCTTGATACTGGGCTGTGACTCATTAGCCTTCTTTTATGCACTAAGATTTGAAAACCAGGGAACGAAACAGACAAAAAACTGACAGAAAGTCCCAGTAACGAAGTGCACTAAGATTTTTTCCCCCAAATTACAAAGGGTAGTGCTCTCTGGATTTATTGTAAATTCTCGGTGAATATTCTCCATTAACAACATACCATTTTTCTTTGACTGCAGTGCATGTCATCCTTGCCTAGTGGGAACCCTAATTTGCTTTAAATTGCCAAAGTGCTCATTATGGAATGCTTAGTAGCTAGAGTTTGTACATAATATTTGAAAATCAACCTTAATTTTTCTGCCTGAGATGAACACTTGGATTCCACAGTAAACATAATCAGAGATTTACAGAAACCTAGTGAACTCTGTTTATTATACTTGCCTGGAATAGCTACAGAAAAGGTCAGAGGTCCAACGTCTTCATGCAGAGACGGATCATGTTCTAGCTGGTTCTGAGGAGGAAAAAAACAGTAGGTGATGCTTTAATGAATGGCTTATCATGTGAAACACACTATGTGATAATAGCAGTGTTGGTAAGACAAGAAGGAAGTTTTTTTTTTCCTTTTCCTTTTTGTAAGGGTTTAGTTAGTTTTACATTGCTTTAATGCTTACATTTCAAAAGTAGCATACAAAACAGTTCACTAAATTCTGTAATGACTCCTAAGTGATTTTGATTTCATGGACTGAACTGGACACTTATTTTATTTTATTTTATTTATTCAATTTTATTTTAACAACAACTAGAATTTTATGAATGTAAGCACCCAGGTTGAAACCCTTCGATTTCTTGAATTTATGATTTTCTTTCAGTCTTCTCTGTTTAAGTTGGCCTGAAGTGAAGAAAACAGAACAAAAGCCTCACAGAGGTGGGAATTGTATTATAAAAAGTGGTCTTATGTTACAAGATAACTTGCTGGAATGACAGCAGGGATGTGCATAGGCATCCCTTACATTCTGGATGACTTTTTCCAAAATGTGGTGAACCAGTGAGAACATTTAGCTCACCAGACTCTCCTGACCTCAGTAGACTCTCCTCCCCGCATAGAGCCAGCAAAATAAGAACGGCCTCAGTGTCTGAAAGAAAGGGTTGCATACCAGCCAGTCCCTCTCTAACTTTAATGTGCATATGAATAAGGCAGAGATTCTTATTAAGCAGTTCTGTGATTCTTCATTTCTAACAAGCTCCTGCGAGGGTGATGCTGCTCGTGAGCTGGCCATTCTTCGTGTAGCAAGGTTGTGCACAAGTCAACAAAAAATTAATAATTGAAAAGATGACTCCGTACATCAATAGATCAATAGAACAGAACACAATGATGAAAAAGGGGTCCTAATTTGAGAAGAACTTAGTAAATAATAAAGGTGGATATTTTAATCAACAAGGAAAGGAGGATTTAGCTCATCATTGGTGTTGAGAAAATGGATTGGGTCTTTGATGCAAAAAAACTACCTTCCTTTCTCACGCCAATGCCAAAGTCATTGCCAGTTGGACTGTAAAATTTCGTGTAAAGTTCAATACTATAAAAAAGGTCAAATTGTAAAACTATAAAATAAATATAAACTCAGAATAGGTGAATGATTTTATTAATAAATATAAAGTAGGCAGAACTGCAAAGGAAAACAATTGGTGTATTTGACAAACCACATGTAAATGGTTTTTATAGTAAAATAATTAAGCTGTACATAATAAGCTGTGGAAATATTTGCAAAGTATAACATCTGTAGTAAAAAAATGATGAGTAAAGGCTTCTCTCTTCTGACCCAGTAATTCTACTTATTTTAGGAAAATATTCAGAGATGGGCATAAAGATGTTTTCATAAAGATTTTAGTCACAGCATAAATGATAGTACCAAAGAACAAAAAATATCCAAATTAAACCATTAGGAATGAACTAAGATATCTAGACTATGAAACACTAGGAAAATATATTAAGTGATAGTTAAAAGGAGTACTTAATATTATAAGAAATGTTCATGATTATTTTTAAATGTGAAGTAAATTATCACATTCTATTAAAAGTATATATACAGGTATGTTTGTGATACTTGTAATATACTCATGCATATGTATGTCTATAGGTAGAGACGATGAAAGATGGACATATAGATGATAGTACATAGAGAGATATACATATCCACACAGAGGAAGAAAACATTAGAAAAAGACAGATTTTAATGAATATTTTCTCTGGTCGGTGGGATTACAGGTGATGTCATTTTAGAAGGCCAATGCCTTATCCATTAGGCAACCAGGGCCAGGTGATGTTATTTTAATCTTTATATCCTTCTACACACCCCAATTTTCTATAATAAATACTGATTAATTTTGTAATCATAAAAAGGACTATGGTAATACTTTTTTAAGTGAATAAGAACTATAAGCCTAGGGAGAACAAAACAGGTTTTGCATAACACAATGACTTTAGTCTTGACAAAACCCAGATCAAAGAAGGCCCAAAGCATCCTGTGTCCTGGTAGACTCCCCTCTTAATCTTAGATAATGCAAAAGTGACTCCAAGGAGTAAGAATACAAATTTCCCTTAATTTTTTATTTGTCAATCATAAGCCATTATCAAATATCTACGATATGTCTAGCACTCTGTTAATACATCTGTTGGTAAGACTATTCTAATGACTTAACATGACAAAATATACCTATTCAGAAAATAAAAGTTTTTCTCTCTTACAGTTAAGGATGCAACACTTGAGATTTTTCTACTTTGCCTATCTAAAAACACAGTCGTGCCAAGGAAAGAAATACCTTTGACTTAATGAGTTCACAGCTGTGATGGCCACTGTGCATGTTATATATAATCTTAAATTCATAAATCTTTTGCAAAATAGTTATCATCATCCCCCATTTTGTGGATTCAGTAGTGAGACTTGTTCAAGATCCTAGACAGAAGAACCCAGTCTGTCTAGGGCTACAGGCAATATTCTTTCCTTTATGCTGTATTGTCTATTTTCAGAGTTTTCACTTAATAAGTGAGCAGAAGCAAGACGATCATGAAAAAGCATCTCACACTATTGAATGTTATGGATTTGCAACCAGGTGCTAGGTCTGGACAGCTTCTGGGGACAGTCTGTCCTGATCTCTTAGACTAACGGTCCTCCGTGTGTCCCACGAGCAGGCAGCAGACATTAATTGAGCTATTTCAAGTCTGTTTTATGACTATGGATGTCCCCTTGGGAAACTACCCAACGTGTTATGTGAGCATCAGTCATTTATTAAACTTCTCATACACTTTAGAGAACACACTTTAGAGAACTAGTAAATAAACAGGAGCAAATTGCAAGTGAGGAGACAAATCCTTACAGTGTCCTAATTATTTAAAAAGGGGTTAAAGAGGTCATGGAAATTTTTTGTGTGATGGGCCTATACTTCTGTTCCAGGTTATAAGGGAACAGGTGTGTAGAAGTAGCTCAAATAACCTGAACATATTTCTCTTCCTGTCTCCAAATGTTTTTTGCTGAACGATAGGAAACTGAATTTTTAAAACATCACTTAATAAATGACCTGACATTTATTTATTCATTGAAAGAGTTGAAACAGGTCCAACACATGCCCTCCTGAGACAGGGGCCTCGTAACTTTGATCACCTTCTTTAACGCACACTGAGGATAATTGAGTGCCCTTTGTTCTAGTCCTGGGACGCTATGGCTAGTCTTGGTTTTATGCACCTGCTTCAGCAAGAACATATTCTATTGGTTTAGGGTGCTCTTAGAGCACCCTAAGTGTTTATTTCTAGTAGCAAAATCTAAACACTCTCTAAATTTGCAAATCTTGCTGTCTTTTTCACTGAGGGATCACTAACTTGTCTGAATTCATTAAACCCTTCTACCTTAGTTCCACACACTTAGATCAATAGAACACTTGACACACTGATTTGGGTGTCTTGCACATGGAAAAGAAAAACTGTCCTTTCTGAAAATGATTTAGTTTTGCAGTTTTTATTTATAAAAATATTAAATTAGATATATGCTATCATTTTGTTAATATTGTTATGTATTAATATATAATACATGTATGTGATGTATAATAATATAGTAGACTATTGTATAATGTATAACATGAACTACACATTAATTTATTAATTTTAATGATATTTAATCAACTTATTCATATTAAAGTAATTTATATCCTGATCAGAGTAGGAGGACAGGAGATATACACCAAGTATAGCTTGGTGAAGGTGAGTGAGTGATTTCTGGGGCTAGAAACCCTATATTTTTAAATCCTAATCCACCATTTATTTGCCACTGTGACTTAGGCAAGTTATTTTCCATCTCTATTTTTTGTTTACTTATAAATAGATATAATAAGAGTACCTATCTCAAAGCTTTGTTAGAAAGGTTAAATTTAAAAAATGGTGCCATGTTTGGCATATAATAATCTTTCAAGGAATGTTAGCTGCTATTAATATTATTTGAATTTCCATGCATTACATTACATTTCGGGAGGCATACACACATCCACACAAAAAGGCAATGGCTTCTACTTAGAGGAACTTAATTCTATGAGAGGATATGCAAATATAAACAAATCATTTCAATGCAATGTGGTCAGTGCTGTGTTAGGTATAGGGCCTGGATCTACAGGAGCACAGAAAATTCACATACGGTTAGGGCAGGATCCCTAGAGGGGATGACATCCCATCTGAGACCTGAAGGAAAAATAGGCTAATGTGAGGTAACTAAGGGACTTTGGAACATAAAAACGCATATGAATGAAAGGCAGGACTTGGGGATTGGTGCAAGAAGTGACAGAGTCTGTTTTTGGATTGGCCTGTCACATGGTGATGACAGTGCCACTGGCAGTTGTAGGGTTGCTGAAAGTGATGTCTGATAGGGAAGGTAAATCTACCTACAGTTTCAGAAACATTGATTTAGTTCTACTCGTGGCACAACCAAGTAAACACATCTAGTGGGAATTTAGATTCAAAATATCAGGGTCAGTATTGGAATGGTAAATTTGAAAATGTTCAGAATTTCGGTGACAGCTGAAACCACAAGAGAAGATGAGATTTTTTTTTTCCAGCTAAAATAAATGGATGAGGGAGAAAACGTTGGGCAAAACCCAGTTTTAGATATCAAATAAAGCAGAGTTTCTCAGCCCCACTACTCCTGACATCAACGCTAAACAGTTTTCATTATTGTTGTGGGAAGCCATCCTGAGACACACAGGGCATTTGGCAGCATCACTGGCCTCTGCTCACTAGATTCCTGCAGCACTCCCTGCCTTCTCTGGTTGTGACAACATGCCTCCACACATTGCCAGAATCACCTCCGCTTTAGATCCACGGATGCAGAAGAAGAGAATCTATGAAATAGACTAAGGAAGGATTTTCAGTATGCTAAGAAGACAACCAGTATTTAAGTGTTCATGAAAACTGAAGGGCCCGATACTTTCAAAATGGAATATTCATTGGTTTTTACATTCAGGTAGGTTTAAGCCCAGACACTGAAAATTCTTAATTAGATGTGACAATATGAATGTCTATCATTGAATTTGCCAGAGTGAACTCAGATGGGTATGGAAGCCAGTTTATAATAGATCAGTGGAATGCTTGAATTAAAAGAGAGAAGCAGAGAGAGCAAAGGTAGAATAATCGTTTGTGAAGTTTAGCTGAGATGGGAAAATAGTAAAATAAAGCACCTATTACTGAGGACACAGGACAGGGTGCAATTCATTTCAGTAAAAGAGAGGATGGGGAAATTGAGGGCAAAGAAGAAAGAGAAGAAGACTGATGGAGCAAAGTAGGGAAAGACATAAAATCAAGAGATTAGGTGGAGAGGTTGACCTTGAGCACCTGATCCTTTAAGCCTAGGGGAAAGGATGGTTTAAATATTTATTTATCTTTTGCCTCATAACAAATTATCCCAAAACTTAGTTTAAAGTAGCAATCTTCAAACTGAGCTTAAGCTTCAGAACATTAGAAATTCAGGTGCGTGTTAGTGGAGTCTTACGCTTCCCTTCTCTCATGGGCTACAGTCAAGGTGTGGCCAGGGCTGCAGCCATCGAAGATCCCCTGGGAAAGGATGTACTTTCAGGCTCACTCACCTGGTTGTTGGCAGGGTTTTTAGTTCCTTGTTAACTCTTGGGCCCAGGATCTTAATTCCTTGCTGGTTGCTGGAGGCCGTCCTCAGTTCTTTGCCCTGTGGGCCTCTCTAGGCAGCTATTATATTGGCAATTTGCTTCATCAGAGTAAGCAAGCCTGAGAGACTGAAAGAGAGAGACAGACAAAGAGAGAAAGAGCAACTAAGTGCAAGGCAGAATTCTGCTTTTCTATAACTTAATATCAGAAGTGATATCCCAGCACTTTTGCCATATTTTATTCCCTAGAATCATTATCCAGGTATAGGAAGAAGAAAATGCAGATTTTAGGACCCATCCATGTCTGGGATTTGTTCAGTGGGCCCTGTAGAAGAGAAAGTAGCCATAACGTTGAGAGACAGTAAGGGAGTATTTGCAGTTTGGTCATGGACTCTAGGTAGGAAATGAGTGGAGGAGAGGCATGATAGACTAATGAAATGGCAGAAACCAGAGACTGAGTGCCCTGCCTGATAGAAGAGCAATTGGAGAAAGGGGAGTGATAGAGGACACAATGGATGAAAGTGCATGGCCAAAGAAAAGAATGCAGAAGTTCCAGACATGTGGTGCGGAGCAGTAGTAGGTGACAGCAAGCGCCCTCTGCCATCACAGTGGAATCTGCAGTAAAGTGGTACTGAACAGCAGGGATGAGTGTAGGGCCAGGACAGGTGAGTGCATTGAATGAATCAGATTGGTGGAAATATAAAGACTTAGAGTACAGGACATTTTAGGACACTTGTTAAATACAGATTCCTTTAGTAAATGAGAATCAGTATGATAAAGTGGAAAGTGTCAAACACTGAGTCATGTGTTCTGAAGAAAGATGTTGATGAATGGGGTTGATATTTTTACTAACAACCAGAAATTAATGTGGAAATCACCACACATTGCTGGGGCCTATTCTGGTTCCATGTCTTACAAACATGATTTTGGAAAGTCACATAATATAATACTCATTTTGCTTTTCCATGTAATGGGAATTTTACTTACCTCATAGAATGATGGCAATCAAATGAGATCATGCCTGTAAATCACCTAGAACGTGGTTGATATTCATGGTGGGATCATTCTTCTTATTTATTTATTGGAAAAAATAGTACTATTTTGAGTTAGGGTCAAAAATCCCTAGCATGTCATTGAACAAAGCAATTTGGGAAATCTATTTTAATTTATAATAGTATATTACCAACCATAATATAATTTTCCACAGTATTACCAGTTCTTTCTGTTGGAAATAGATATGAGCCCTTCTTATCTCAAGGCTTCTCCTAAAGGTCTACAGACTCACTTTGCACACCCAGGTTGAAGTTCCCTAAAACTTGAACCAGCTGGCTTTGGATCCAGTTAACAAGCTGAGGAAGACCGTTGAACAATCCAATACTTCATCCTGACAATCTAAAGTAGTATATACCCTCGTCCTTCAGTATCAAACCCACCTCAAATAAATTTACCGTCTTTGGTTAGCTTTGCTTTTGAAAAATAAGGAATTGTATGCTGCCCTGATTTTTTAGGTTTCAATGTTTTCCTCTGCATAGTTATGAATATCTACGAATTATGTATGAAAGATCAATGCTTTCAAATACAGGTTTATTTGTAGGAGAAGAGTAGAAAGTAAAAAGATAAAACTACCAGAGTTATTTTTATCATTTTTAACTAATATTTATACTGCTAATTAATAAAGTTATTGAAAGAGTTAACATCAGAATATATAGCTAGGTATCTATGAGGACATGCTCAAAAGGAAAAACAAACAAACAAACACATCACATGGAATGGTTGAGACCTAAATTGATGCATTTTTCATCAGCAATACTTTAGAATTGATTAACTTGCCACATCTTTTTCATTTGGATAAACAAGTGCATACAAAAAGAAGATTCCTTTAATAACAATATGTCCCTGTATATTTTCCAAGTATATTCATCTTAGCTCATTTCCATGGAATAATGGGAAGGCATTAGTTAAGGTAAAGACTTAGCTGGTGTAAGAAAGGGGCTCAAAATTACAATGGCTTTATAGATGGAAGTTTGTTTTCTTATGAAATAGCATCTGAATGAAAAGTTCAATTTGGTGGCATAGCTCTGCTCTACACTGCTGTTCTAAGTCCAGGGTTTATTACATATTACTGTTCACTCACTCTTAATTATTTCCCTCATCTGCTTGGCTCAATCAGGCATGAGCATGTTAGTGTTCATGGGAAGGGTGAAAAGAATATAGAGGATACATAGCCATTGTTTCTAGGCCCACACCTGGAAGTGCTCATGTTCTGTTAGTGAGGACTTAATCTCATGAGTATGCATAGCTGCAAAGGAGTCTGGCCAACATAATCTCTAGCTGGGCAGGTAGGGGCCATATTTCAATTACAATTAAGAAATAAAAAGGGACTTTGCTGAAAAAGTAGCTCTCTGAGTCAAAAGGAATACATTAAACAAAGTCGGTATTATACAAATAGCAATTCCAAATAAATATAGCAATTTTTCCTTCACAAGCTACACAGATAAAGGGCTATTTTTTTAGGCTACTCTATGCTGCATAATGAAAAGCATAGTCATCAAAAATGTAAAGGGAATAAATCTTTTATTTTCCTTTTTGGAAACAATTACTTATCTTACTAGAGTCAAATATTCTTCAGTAGTATTTCCTAAGAAGAGATATTAAAGGTAGAAGAAACACAGGAAAGCTCATTATGAACATATAGAACACCATTGCAATTACTCTGAGGCATTCATTTTATCCATGCTTAACATGCAGCTGATGTCAGTTCCATCAATACCAAAGATAACTGAACAACCAGAGTTGTTGCTAAACTCTTCTCCATACTTTTAAGCAAAGATATTTCATTGTAAAAATTAATATTTATAAAATGTAAATCAAAGTATACCCAATACATAAATGGCATTTATACTTTTAAGATGGGTATAAGATTTATGGGAGTGAGAAGCTCAGCTATGAAAGGAACTTTTTCTTTCAGTGTTCCATGTAGATAATATGATCAATGTTTTTATACTAAACTTGAGGGTGTTAAACTGAGTAGAGAGGAGGTTGAGTGAAAAAAGGACCATTGGCTCAGAGAAACCTAGATTCCAGTAATCAACTTCTAGATATGTGACTTTGAGTAAGTTACAGGTAATTTAATCCATGATAGGAAGAACCTGTGATTCTCAATGCCACAAACTAAAGTGGGGATAATAGTCATACGTTAATGGTTTTGAATGAATTACATGGCATGATTTATGTAAAATATGGAATAGGTACTCAACTGTTTTCTTGTCTTCCCCACGAAAACATGATTGTTTTCATTATCTATTGATGTATTCCAAATACTCAAGAACTTAGGTGCGTAAAACAACTATTTTTAGTAGGCTCATGATCCATGGTTCAGGAATTCAGAGAGTTATGGAGAAAACAGGTTTGTCTTCTCCATGATATCCAAGGCTTCAGCTCAGGTGATTTAAACAGTTGGAGATAGTTGTGACAATTTGATTGGGACCATATACAGGAGACCTCAGTTTTGGCTATTTGCTCAGCTCTTCAATTGTTCTCTATGTGGCATTGGCTGGGGCTGAAATTTCCAAGATACTTTTTCACTCCCAAGCCCGGTGCGTGGGCTTAGATGGCCAGAACAGCTCTGGGTGGGCCCCACATTGCTCTTTTTCTCCGTGGGGATAGATTAAGCTTCTTCACAGCATGATTATCCCAGGCATTCAGACTTTTTATATGACACCTGGCTTAACCCAGAATGGACATTCCAAAAAGCCAAGGTGAAAATTAAGTGCTTGTCTCAGGATTCTTGCTGCATCTCTTCTGCGCAGTTAGGTTTCAGCAGGAGGGGACAATTCCTGGAGGGAGGAGTGGCATACACACAGAAGCGGGGCAGGACTGTATGGGCTCATCTTTACCACACAGCTACTGCATCAGCAAAGCTACACATGGTATTTCTTTTTTGTTTGTTTGTCCTTTGTTTGTTTTTCCTGTTGTTTTCAGGGAATATTAGATGAACCTCTGGCCCCAGACTTTTGAATACCATGGTTTAAAGAGCATTGGCAAAACAAAACTGGGAGATATGAGTAGAGGAAAAGCAACTAGTCCTTTATGAGCAATAAACAAACAGAAAACTTTTAGAATGTTAATAATGATATATAGCCATAGATATAAATATAGATCTAGATATATGGATATATATATATCTAGTGTTACTTTATCAGCTTGAAGAATGTTGAAGGACTAATTTCTTTTTAATATTTAAATAAATTTTCCATTAAGAGGAAGGGCACCCATTATATTTTAGTGCCTTTCCTCTCTTAAATAGTTCATGAATCACCCCCCCCCCCAGCAGAACTTATTTAGTCTAAAGAAATCTATCCTGCTTTCAAATGTGAAGGAGAAAGACAACAGGAAAAACTAATCTGCCCACCCATGGGCCCAGTTTTCCGCTACATCTATTTAAATTACAACATACATATTCCTATTAAAAATTGGTTCAACATAATTTGAAGTGCTCTTGTCCATCCCTGTAATGATGCTTTTTCAGACTCAGGGAGGTTGATTCCACAACCTTGTAATTTCTGTACTTTGAATCAACCAAGAAATATCCAGATTTGGAGTTGCAAGCTTATAGAAGTTTATAGCTCTTAGATGACTTCTTCTACCTGGTCATCATTCCATAGGCGACTTCTGGCTTCAGCCATATGCTATTATAGATGGTACTCTCCGTTACGCATTCCGTACAAACTTATGGCTTGAATCTACAGGTGGATTCTGATTGGCTCACAGAGGGAACTCAAAAGAGTTCACATAAAAATCCAGATTTCTGGTTTATCTTTAAAAACTGGGTCAGACATCCTTTGATCCACATTCCTACAAGGTGACGAAGAGCAGCTGCCTTCTCCCTGGAGTTTTGCCACACTCCCTCCCTCTGCTCGTTTTTGTTATCCAGACACTGTGATTGCTGCTGATCTGGTCCCTGGTGTCCAGTGTGGGTCTGTAAGTCATACTGTCCTTTCCCTCATGGCAGTGATTCTAAAAGTGTGGCCAGGGGTGTCTGGGGACCCTGAGATCCTTTCATAGTTGTCTGTGAGGTCAAGTTTATTTTAATAATAATACTAAAAGACATTACTTGATTTTTACCCTTTCATTTTCTCACAAAAGTGTAGCTGAATTTTCTACCACGCACTTGGAAGATCTGCCTAATTCAGTGAACCAGTATTTTCCAAATGATCGATGCATGATGTTACAAAATCATGCATGGGTAAAAAGATTAATTCAGGGACCAAATAGCCTATCACCATAGCTTATGTGCGATAGGCTATTTGGTACTAATGGGAATAGGTACAAAATCTCATCAAAATTGTTTTAGATTTCACATTGCAACTCATTTTTAAGAAACCATCATTTGTCACGTTTTGGTATCTTAAAGAATATGTTTAAAACTTTTAAACTATTTTTCCATTTTTCAACCACCTATCTGTGTGAGGTTGAGTTTTCTTCATATTCGTCAACCAAAGTAACATATTTTAACAGATTGAATGCAGAAGGAGATATGAGAATTCAGCTGTCTTTTATAGTCAGATATTCAATATATTTGTAAAATTTAAAAAATACCACTCAATTTTTTATTTGATAAATATTGTTTTTAATAAAATATGCAATTTATATTAACAGGTATGGCTTTATTACTATCATTTTAAATTAATTAGTAATTAAACACTTTTAGAATGTGTCCTTTTTATTACTAATATGATACATGTTGATATAATCCATATAATCAACAGCTCTTGAGGGGACCTTAACAATCCTAAGAGTGCAAATGGATCCTGAGGCTAAATGTTTGAGAACCACTGCCAGGACTGATTCAGAATGAAGTCAGTGCCATTGCACTTAACCTGGAGGATGAGGCCAGAGCCCCGCAGAACGTTTTCTCTCAGGAATCCTTGCATCTGTGCAAATGTGGCCACTTTAGAGGGACCAGCTCTGTGAGAGGTATTAGGATCCAGTCACAAATTCTTTTATAACACATCTTTCCCACCTGGGAATGCCTGTGCTTTTATTTACATAAGCAAGATGTCATGAGTGATCTTTAGAGACAACAGTATTCTGTCCTAAATAGAGAAAACTTAAATGGCAGCTTCCTTCCATGAAATTCCACCTGTCTGGGTCCTCTGCTGCTCTTCACACTTGATAATGGCACCACAAGTTATTAAGCTAAACTTAACCAAAATCAAAACAACTGACCTCAGGTCAGCAAAGAAAATGTCTGTTATGACTGACAATGTTAATGTCTAACTATGTGGGCACATACTAATTTCTCATATACATAGTGATAAATTGTTAGCTTTTAACTAAAGTAAACTATTTATACTATGCAAATTATAGGTGCATTTGCATTTCCATTTATGCAAATATATCTATCATTCAATACACATGAATATCATTCATAATTTACAGAACTACTCACTTAGGCAAAATAAAGATTTTGGTGTATTTGGCTACATATTTTTGATCATTTGATTGTATAAGTGATATATATTTAATGTTTTACGTTTGTATTAATATATTTCATAACAAGAATTTTGAATATAATAAACTTTTTTATTGCTATAACTTCAGATATGGCATTAAAAAATACCTGGCAAACAAAAAACTTCCTATTTTATTGACATATCACAATTATATGCCCAGAGTTCTGTTTGAATGAGAATCTTAAAACTTGTTTTTGCAAAACAAAGATTAGGTAAAGAAAATAGAAACTGCTGTTAACAGTTATACTTTGCCCTAAACACTAGCTAATTTTTGTGTCATATCTATGACTTAAGGTTAGGTTGCAAGTGTAGGTGCCTGTTAAGTTCCCTGTGTTCAGGGTCTATTTCTAGTTTGTTTATTACTTTATATATCTGTTCATTTAGATAATTATCTGACACCTGCTCACGGCAGATTGTTTTGACAGATTATATTGGCTGAGATCAGTTTGTCACCTGCCATCTGTCCAGTAAAGGTGAGTTCAACAAGCTGGTAATTTTTCAGCCATCATAAAAGATCATTTTTTATGAGTTAGAATTTTTCCTTGTTCTTGAGAAAGTGTGTTGAGTAGGAAAAAAAGTTATTGGTAAATATTTTGAGATACAGTATCTTTAGTCTTTATCAGGTATATTACTTTATCTGAAATGCTGTCTTCAACATTATTTTGATTTAATCAGAAGGAACATAATATATTAAAAGAGAATATGCTTTTTTAAATTAGGTATTTAATTTGGTTGGCATCTTGCACGGCTTTAAATAGCATTATTTCCTTTTCCTTTTTTGTTAGATTTTTGACACTTTAGTAAACTCTAAATGTCTCGAGTTAAAATGAATCTTTTTAAAGCACATATACAATATTCTTTGTATCATTATAAAATTAGAGCAACTCTATTATTATAGATTTTTTGAATCCATACAAAGTAAACATTCAATGAAGGGAAGGTAAGTTACTCAGTGTCTGACTGTATCATAAATAAAACTCTTTCTTACCAACAGTGGTAATTATTTGAGATTACTTTTGAAATAAAATAAGAATTTAAAGAAACCTTGATAGCCAACAATGAAACTCATGTAAAAGTAGAAAAACAAAAGATCAATAGTTTCTGTTTCTTGAAGTAGGCCAATATTCTTGTATTTTTCAATCAAAGGAGTAAATAATTCTAGAGGAAAAAATAATAAGAAATTTACTTTAATTTTTTTTTCTTTTACTTTTGTAATTATTTAACCAGTATCACCTGGCTACTTACCATGTGTCAGGCATTGAGGATAAGGTATTTAGCAAAATAAATCTAGTCTGATCCCTTCTGCCAATAAAGGTCTAGCTTTCATTGTTGTCCAAACATAGTCAGGCTATGTGCTCTAATCTATGCCTCTAACTATTGCTATTTGAATAAGCACATTTTTTTTGGTAACTGCATGAATTGACTAAAACCAACTTTGAAACCTGTGTTGAAAGCAAATTAGAAAATCGTGAGATCTTTACAAATGTATCCAGTGGCTTATGAAGTGACCTATGCTTTGGATAGATATTTATTGGAGGGGCGAGGGCCAGGGTTTTTGCTACCCTTGTAAATTCTCCCTAGTTATCTGGCATGATAAGAATTTTTCACAGACTGCTCTGAGAAAGTTGCCCGACACTGGTTTAGAGTACTCGATGGGATGGGACTGTGGGGAGTTCAGAAAAAGGAACAGGGCAAGTCCTTAAAAACCTTCTGGTATAATAGGAAGACAGCAGCAACATAAATATATGGATATAAATACAAGTGACTCCAAGAAATAAATATACACAATCAAATGCTGGACCAAAGGCTCTCTCAAGGGCCTCTTTGCGTTATATGATCTCATGATTTGTTGAACCATAGCTTTCTAGAGGAACATACAAAAATCTTAGAGTTCCAAGAGGCTTGAAGTTTGAATAACTGGGAATCCTCAGAGCCTGTGTGGAAAGGCTTCATCAAAGAATTGAGCCTTAGGTTATACATATCAGACACACAGCATCACACTCATCAGAAGCACAGCCAAATTGCCACCATGTCGACATGCTGCCAAAGTATTTAGCAGAAGAATGAAAAATACAACCAACTGGGCCATTGTCTACATGGCATGGAAGAATTGCTCAACTAATTTTTTTGATTGATGTGACCAGTTGTTTTGGCACCATGTCAAGACTGCACCATCCACAAGTGCCCTGTGTGAGTCACTGCAGATTCCAAAGATGCTCAGATTCCAATCTGGCTACATTTTGAAAACTAGGATTAGAGACATTTTCCAATAAATCTGTTGACTTATTTCTGAACTAACCGATTACAAGAATTCTGCTTCTTTAATTTAATAAATGATTTCTCCTTAAAACTTAAGACACAACATCATTGGTTATTTTACGACTATATGAATGCTATAGCCTATTTGATGGAAGAAACAATTACATAAAATTTGTACCACACAATAAAAATTAATTCTATGAGGGCAAACTTTTATTATTTCTAATAACCTACTACGGAATAAACTGGATGATGGCAAATTCTCCTTGAAAACTAGCACTTGTGACCAGTGAGCATGGGAAGAGCTGTCCACATGAAACAAGGTGGCATAATACAGCACACACCAGAAGTAATGCCACTCCATGTTATATGGCACACATTTGAAATAAGCTCAGAAAACAAAGGTGATCCAAATCTTCAGGTCTATAAAGTACAAATGGAAAGAAATAACTAGATACAAAAATGAGAGTCGTGCCTGTTGGGCAAATCAGGCAAGTTAGAATAGGGGGATGCAAATGTAAGAATGGAAGATAATTTGCAGACGACAGTAGCCTCAGTTCGTCACATGTGGTATCTCCCTTGTCCTGAGGTGAAGATAGAATTGCAGATTTAGAGAGTAGTAGATTTTGTGTGTACTAAATATAGTTTTTATTGGGAGGAGATACCTTCTTCTGATCTCCAATAGTTGGCCCATACAAAAAGATATTTGCAATAAGGTAAACATTATGATATGCATTATACATACAATGATGAAATTTGTAACATACTAGACTATGGAAACGAGATCTGGAAATCTGACTTAATGTCAGATTTTTCCATTGAAGGACCCAAGTTGATCGTTCAGTGCAATTCTCTCATCTTTTATTTGGGGATACTGAGACAAAGAGACACCAGGGGACTCCTCCATGTTCACACAATAATGGCAGAATGGGGAAGAATCATAGGGTTCTGGAGCCCTGGCCGAGTGCTCTTCTCATTAATTGCATGCAAACAGGCTCAAAGTGAAAGTGGGATTTTAACTCTTGATCTTGACATATCAGAATAATAGATACTTTTAGCTAAGTGTTCTTTATGTGAGGCACCATTTTCTTTTGTCAGCTTTTGCTATTAATTTTTAAGCACTGATGGAATCTCTGGGTTTCTTGTACAGGTTAACTTTGCAAGTTTTTATTAGACAGGATTTAAAAATAGGAGTGAAATAGCTCTTTTTAAATGAATCACAGAGTTTATTCAGACTATAAATGGGGTTTCTAGCACTACCAATGGGTTCTTAGTAGTAAATTACCCAGTTCTCCCTTATTTCAATTAATTCTTGTCTACTTTTTTCCCTCATTCCTATTTTTGTTCTTCCAATGCCCTACCCCTCTTCTCCATATAAATATATTCAAAAGGCAGGCTGGCTAAATTCCTATGATAGTATAGTGATCAATTTACAAAGAGAGGATGTATGGCCAACAAGATTTCTTCATTCACTTCTGAAAGGCATAGTGCATTTTTCCAGTTCAAAGGCAAACACCTGATAAATAAAAGGATGTCCCCTTCCTATATGTAACTCTTCTGTAATTGGAGGTAACATTCAACTAGTCTAAAGCCTATAGATAAACGAGAATTCTGTGAGGTTCAGTAATTTAAGAAAATCCGAAGAGAACATATAAAGTAGTTCCACAGTTGAGTAGTGGAAATAGGATTTTGTATTACTGCCAGATATTTTCTTGTTGTTTGGTTCCTGAGGATAAAAGTATAAATGACCTTAAACACCTTAATACTAATTATTTGGAACATTCTAATATAATTACCAGAGTTGGGCTTTCTATTAGTGCATGCTCCATGGAGAATTCCATTCTTTCCTACTTGGAACTCCTCTTTTCTCCCTTTTAGTTACTGCTCTGCCAATTGTTACTGACTCAGATGCTATATAAAGAGTTGATTTCAATGTTCTCATTCTTTACATGATGTGAGGAATTTACTGTAAGTATTTTAAATTGTGTTTGCTTGCTTTTTGTTTCTAATATTTCCTTGCAAAGTGGCGTATTCTCTGAATTGGAAATGCGACCATGGATTTTAAAATAATATATGAACATCTTGTGAATTTAAAAACTAATATGTATTATGGTAACTTTTGTTTAGTAGAAAACGCATAATTAGTACAAAGTCATGTACATGGTAAATATCAAGTATATGTCATGCCAGTGATATTTAAGAGTTTGTGTTGGAATATAAATATCTAGTAATAAAAATGAGTTGAATTTGTTTATATTTCAATTTCCAAAAGTCTTATTGTAGGTATTTTATGTTCCCATCATGACCATTACTTTTATTCAATTCATTCAGAAATATTTAGGATGCCTTATGGGCACAAGGTGCTATACGGGGTGCTGTGAGGATATGCCATGGACATTTACTTATAGTCTATACAAGACCAAAACAAAACAGTCAGGGAAAGTGTTGTTGCATGTGGAGGGCAGGTATTTATCTTTGAATAGAATAAGTCTTGGCCTCTTGACTTGTGTACTCGCTCATTCCTCACTAGGTGAGGAGGGCTGATTTATCTAAATATTAAATTGCAAATTGGAAAGAAGCTACAGGATGCCTTGGATCCAACTGTGTTTTTATTTACTTTGGGATTTAGAAATTTCACAGGGGAAAACGCCCAGTGTGAGAAGATATGTATGGGGGAGGGGAGAGAGAAGAGAAAGTTTTTGAAGGTGATAGTGTGAATTTAATGCAGAGATAAATGAATAATCCCGTCAAAACTGTTCTCTAACATCAGCTCTAATATAGATGATAATTTCATCTCTATTTGACTCAACCTCAAAAGGTATAAAAATGATATAAAACAAGTGGGAAAGCTATTAATGTGGTTAAAGAAGCTTAAATAAAGGATTATAGTGATAGTAAAATAGAGTGTACTTCTGAGGGAGCCGCTCATAAAAACTTTCATGGAGGGAGTAGCATATGAGTTGAACCTGGAAGAGTCAATAGAATTTAGACCTATGAAGATTAGAGAATGATAAGGGTGAGAGAACAGAAGTGAGGAAATATGAAAAGTATGTAGGAGATACAAGGAAACAAGAAAAGAAATTTGAAAAGTGCATTGAATTTGTAAAATTCTCTGTATAAATTTCAGCAGTCTCGGTCTCTCAGGGAATGCCAACTATATCCTTCCAGTTGCTCAGGTCAAAGAAAGGAGCCATCCTTCACTTCTTTATTTCTCATATAACCCACATCCAACCTGTCAGCAAATCTGTTCACTCTAACTTCAAAATATACCCAGCATCCGTCTTTCTCTTAGAGTCTCCGTTGGCCTACAACCCCAAAGCCTTCTCTTTTCACTCAGAGAAAATGCCAAAGGCCTTTTAATGATCTATAAGGCTCTTCATGACCTGGATCCTGTTATTGCTTCACTTCATCTTTGATAAATCTCCACCATTCTTTGAATTCTAGCCATACTGTCTTCCTTATTTATATCAACCAGGATGTGGCCCCAGGACCATTATACTGTGGCTCTCTCTGCTTAGAACACTCTTCCTTCAGGTATCTATATGAATTGCTCTCTTATTCAGTTTAGGTCCCTGCTCAAATATCATCATATCAGTAAAGTCCCTGACGACTCTGTTTAAATCAACAGCTTTGGCTCTCATCCCAACTCCAAACTCCTTTATTCCTCTTACACACAGTACTTTACTTGATAGCACCTATCATGAACTGATTCAAATAGATTAAATTAAGCTCTGCTATGGCAGCTAGAGATTTCCAGTCTCAGTCTCCTACAGTATTCTATATGTCCATACGAGTTAGTTGTGGGTCAGCTGTATGTAATCTTCCCCCCAGGACCCAGGACAGCAAGTAACCTCTATGGGGAACACTATTGGTTATTTTGGCAGAGGAAATTTTTTTTAAAAAAATTGATGTATAGGAATGCTAGTGATTTGTATATATTGATTTTATAACCTGAGACTTTGCTGAATTTATTTATCAATTCCAGGAGTCTCTTGGTGGAATCTTTGGGATTTTCTAGATATAAGATCATATCCTGATTTGGATATCCTTAATTTCTTCCTCTTGCCTGATTGCTCTGGCTAGGACTTCCAGCACTATATTGAATAGAAGTGGTGGCAGTGGGCATCCTTGTCTTGTTCCAATTCTTAGTGGGAATACTTTCAACATTTCCCCATTCAGTATGATGCTGGCTGTGGGTTTGTCATATATGGATTTTATAATTTTAACATATGTTTCTTCTATGCCAAGTTTATTGAAGGTTTTTATTATGAAAAGGTGCTGAATTTTGTCCAATGCTTTTTCTGCATCTATTGAGATGATCATATGATCTTTGTTTTTGTTTCTATTTATGTGATTTAACAGTCAAGCTGAGACTCAAATCAAAAACTCAATAACATTCACAATAGCTACAAAGAAAATAAAATACCTAGGAATGTACTTAACCAAGGCAGTAAAAGATCTCTACAAAGAGAACTGTGAAACACTGAGGAAAGAAATCTCAAATGATGCAAACAAATGGAAAAACATATCATGCTTAAGTATTGGTAGAATAAACACTGTTAAAATGTCCATACTACCCAAAGTGATTTACAGATTCAATGCAATCCCCATTAAAACACCAATATCATGTTTCACACATCAAGAAACAGTAATTCTACATTTTGTTTGGAACCACAAAAGAGCCCGAATAGCCAAAGTAATCTTAAGCAAAAGAAACAAATCTGAAGGCATCACATTATCAGACTTCAAACTATACTACAAGGTTATGGTAACCAAGATAGCATGATATTGGCATAAATATAGAGACATAGACCAATGAAACAAAACAGAAAACCCAGATGAAAACCATCCACATACAACCAACTGATCTTTGACAAAGCAGACAATAACATTATATATTGGGAAAAAGAATCATTATTCAATAAATGATGCTGGGACAACATGCAGAAGAATGAAACAGGATCCATATCTCTCACCACTCATAAAAACTAATTCAATATGGATAAAAGATTTAAATGTAAGGCATGAAACCATGAGAACTCTAGAAGAAAATGTTGGAAAAACTCCTCTAGATAACAGCCTAGGCAAAGTATTTATGAAGACCCCAATGGCCATCACAGCAACAGCAAAAATAAATGAGACTTGATTAAATCAAAAGCTTCTCCACAGCCAAGGAAACAATCAACAGACCAAATAAACATCTTACAGAATGCGAGAAAATATTCGCATGCTACATATCTGATAAAGGACTAATAACCAGAATCTACAAAGAACTCAGCCAAATCAGCAAGAAAAAATCAAACAACCCCATTGAACAGTGGGCAAAAGACATGAACAGAAGCTTTTCAAAAGAAGATAGACAAATGGCCAATAAACATATGAAAAAATGCTCACCATCACTAACCATCAGAGAAATGCAAATTAAAACCACAATGAGATATCACCTTACTCCAGTTAGAATGGCTTTTATTAGAAAGTCCAAAAGCAATAGATGCAGTCATGGCTGAAAAGAGAAGGGAACACTTATACACTGTTGATGTGACTGCAAAGTAGTGAAACTTCTATGGAAAACAGTATGGAGATTCCTCAAAGAACTAAAATTAGACTTATCATTCGATCCATCAATCCCACTACTGGGTATTTACCAAAAGGAAAAGAAGTCATTTTGTCAAAAGTACACCTGCACTCAAATGGTTATTACAGCCCAGTTCACAATTGCAAAGATGTGGAATCAACCCAAATGCTCATCAATTCATGAGTGGATTAACAAAATGACCATATGAAGAAAAATAACTTAATGCTGTTTGCAACAATATGGATGGAACTGGAGACCATTATCCTAAGTGAAGTACCTAAAGAATGGAAAAACAAATACCACATGTACTCACTATTAAATTGGGGCAAATTGATGAGCACACATGTGCACAGAGGGAAGTAAAACTCAATGGAAAGCAACTGGGGGGAAGAGGGGAGAATGGGATGGGTGAAAACCTACCTAACAGGTATAGTGAACACTATCTGGGTGATGGGCACACTTATAACCCTGACTCAAGCATTAACAAATGAGCATCGTGGAGGGGAGGGGTGTGCTTGAAATGTAGTTGGGGATGGGAATTAGGGGTCTCAATTGGGGGAAGAGAATCTTCTAAAAGTGATTTATGTGAATAGCTGTACAACTTGGTAAATTTACTAATAATCATTTAGTTGTACACTTAAAATGGAGTAATGGCATGGTATGTAAATTATACTTCAATAAAGTCGTCTAAAAAAAAGAGAAAAAAAAAGTGATCCATTTAACCAAAATATGTGTACCGCCATAATATTTTGAAATAAAAAAATTTGGTGAACCACAAGTTGGCTCTTAAAGCTTTTTCCTCGAAGTGACACGTATCTCTTCCACGTACATCTCACGGTGTTCAAAGAAAGAAATGCAGCAGGATCTGATATCAATGAGGTGATGAAATATAATTCTTACACAACTCATAGAGTGATATTGGAATATATGGCAGCCAGTAATATTATCCACCATACTATGTGCCATAAAATATATATTATTTGCTTGGATATCATTCATCTTGCTTTATATCTTAAATAAGGTTCCTAGAAACACACTACGAGAAGGAGACGGTATGCAGCTGGGGCTTGGAGTCCCTACAGATTTGTCGCAAATAGAAGCCAGTGGGCCAGGCCTTTGTGTTTTTATATCTAATGGCCATTGTTCGAAAGCATCTTCTCAAAAAGGGGTGAAAAATTACCCAACAGAGTTTCCTGCTGTAGAGGACAACTGCCATCAAGGGTACAGGGATGAACAGCCAGCCAGCTAAGAGTCTTAGCACCTGGGAAAGGCAGGGGGAGGTTGAATGTGCTTGCTGTGACCAGGATATCCTGGCAGAGCACATAGTACCAGCTGTCTCCACCAGAATGATATGCCCATGGAGGTGGGGACTTTTGTCAGTTTTGTTTATTGCTAGAGGCACCATGCCTTGAAAAGCTCCTCACATGAGACATGTTCAATATTTGTTGAATGAACAAGTGAATAGCGTGTGTAAATTTTTGGGTTAGAAAGGTAGAAACAAGTAAAGGATAAGGGTATTTTTTTAACTAAATAAAGAGTTTAAACTTTCAAGGAATTTAAATGCTTAGAAGTATGCTTTAGGAGTAGTGATCAAATAGAAATATGTGTGGTAGATTGAAAGTGGGGGAAGAGAGGCTAGGGATGGCTGACCGGAAGCTAGTGCCACACTTCAGGTAGAGGTAATGTGATGCGGATAGCATGAGACTGGAGGCAGGCAAACGGGGAACAGGGAAACTGCAGAATGTCTCACAAGAATAAGAAAAAATCAAACAACCCTATCAAAAAGTGGGCAAAGGACATCAACAGAAACTTTCCAAAAGAAGACAGAACAATGGCTAACAAACATATGAAAAAAAATGTTCAACATCTCTTATCATCAGATAAATGCAAATCAAAACCACAATGAGATATCACTTGTCTCCAGTGAGAAGGGACTTTATTAAAAAGTCCCAAAACAATAAATGTTGGAATGGATGTGGAGAGATTGGACACTCTTACACTGCTGGTGGGACTGCAAACTAGTGCAACCTCTGTGGAAAGCAATATGGAGATACCTTAAAGCAATACAAGTAGCTCTGCCATTTCATCCAGCAATCCCATTACTGGGCATCTACCCAAAAGAACAAAAGACACTGTATAAAAAAGACACCTGTACTCGAATGTTTATAGCAGCACAATTCACAATTGCAAAGTTGTGGAAACAACCCAAGTGCCCATCAATACATGAGCGGATTAATAAAATGTGGTATATGTATACCATGGAGTACTATTCAGCTATAAGAAACAATGGTGATATAGCACCTCTTATATTTTCCTGAATAGAGCTGGAATCCATTCTACTAAATGAAGTATCCCAAGAATGGATAAACAAGCACCACATGCACTCACCAGCAAATTGGTTTCACTGATCACCACCTAAGCGGACATATAGGAATAACATTTATGGGGTGTCAGGCAGATGGGAGTGGGGAGGAGGGGATGGGTATATACATACATAATGAGTGCGATGTGCACCATCTGGGGGATGGACACGCTTGAAGCTCTGATTTCGGGGAGGAAAAGGGAGAAAGGCAACACAAGTAACCTAAACATTTGTACCCCCATAATATGCTGGGGAAAAAAAAGAATAATAATTTGGCAACATGGCAAATGACAGAAAAGGAGAAAAAAAATTAAGTGTCATCTTGGAGGGATATGTTTTCAGTGATGAAACAAGCAAATAAGACCAACCAACAAACAAAATGTAAGGTAAAAAGTTCTTCAAGAGGGAAACTGAAGAGCATTCTCTAGTTAGCTCTTGGGAAAGAGACTTGGGGACATATTACAAGGCTTGGGAACACAAACATTTTCAATATTGGGGACAAAGACATGTATTGTGATTTATGTATCAGGTGATTTTATATTTTTCTCATTAAATGTATAAGAAATAAGTTATTTTCATCATGTGATTTTTTTTGCAGAAAACTAATTATCTTCATTATGCTAATTTTTATTATAGTATTAGGTACACATTGCAGAATTGGATTGTTGTCAATAGAAGCACATGCAACACCCCAATTACTTAGAAATTATTAATTACCACTGTTTGACATCTAATGAGATAGTGTGTATTGTTGAGGGATATGATCAGGACTTCATATACAAAACCAATTCTACATATTATTTATGAACTCAAAGAATGGTTATATGGTAAGTTCAATGTCTAATTGTGATATAGTGCTTCACCTATCAAATTGTATGACTGGGAACAGCCTTATGTTACAGATCGGTGCTTTCTATGCTGAGTAAATGATATATGTGCAATAAACAAAATATAACAAAGGAAAATTTTATAAATGTTCAGAATAGCATGACTTTTCTACTGGCCTTGAGGTACTAATATGAAATGTTGTACAAAGGTATACAAAATATATTACATTGCTTGACACATAGTAGGTACTCAACAAATAGCAGAAATATGATGTTAGTCAATTTTAATCTATAATGATTTGAAAAAGGATTCCCTGACTAAATATTTCTGTTATTCTATATAAGCTATATGGCTTACCAAATTCCCAGAACTAGAATACAATAAAAATGCTTAACATTGTAATTAACAGTTTGATTAATTAATTTCTATAGTTTCAAATAAAAATTACATGTTCATTACTTTGAGTTTTAAGTAAAGTCATCTCATCCTCAATTCTCAGGTATTATATCTCATGGGACCTATCAAATCATAACATACCAAGATTATTAGGACTTGATCTCACATGAAAAACACCTATTGCTGGTACTTAGCACAGAACTTAATGCAATATATGCTCAAAAATGTTTGAATTAATTAATAAACAAATACAGTCTTAATCATAAAGGCATGTTGGACTTTATCAAATGCTTTTTCTCATTAATTTTTGATCTCATTTTTAAAGGACAGTGTTGGCCTGATGTTCCTGTGGTCCCTGCCTGTGCCCTGCAATTGTAGCCGACATTGTAGGACATCGTCTCCATGCACTTTTCCAAGCAAATGGTGCACCTCACATACAGAAACACCAGCTCCCACTTGCTGATTCAATTCAGCAGGTTTGCTTTGGGTAAAGAACCTCACTCTCCTCATGCAGCAGAAGTCGGCAAACTGCATCAAGGTGAGAGTTTGCAATGGGGTGAAGCTGGGTTATGGGTCCCAGCCTGGCAGCCTCAACACTTTTGAGGCCGAGAGGAGAGACAGAGGCTCCCGTCTGTTGGGGAGATGCCTGTTAACAACAGCGACAAAGGAAGGGACAGGAGGGGCTTTTTGACATTTTAGAAGGAGGGGAGAGGATTTTTAATTATGATTTGGATGAGGATGAACACCTGTCCTGCTGTCCTGCCTTGGGCGTAAGCTTACACAAGCATCTTCACCAGGAAGTGAGCACTTAGAGGGCTTGCTTCTGCAGTTGGTGCTATCAGTAACACACCCCCCATCCTGCACCCCACCCTTTTCCACTTCAGTGTGCTCAACTCACTTCCAACTGCCAGCAGCTGCAGTTACCCAAATGGACACTCTGCTGGGATAACTCTACGCCATTTTCCATGGCATCCCTGAAGAATAAGCTCCAGGCACCCACAAAGTTGGTGGCACAGTCACACACCCTGTATTGGCTGCCTGCCCTGCCCTCCCTTTGGCCCTGCTCCTCCCAAATCCACTACTTCCTCCCTAACCCTCAGGGTCAGTTTTTAAGGAGACCCAGCAACAGCACACTCTTCTCTTACTAATGAAGTGCTAATCAGAGAAGTCCAGTAGAAGATGAACACTGTAGTGCTTCCAATGGAGAGGATTTAACTATAAGAATAAGGAAGTTGTGAACAAAGAGTTTTTGTTGAGTGCTCTTATTCTAAGGAGATCTCAGCTAGGTGAGTGAGGAGAAAGCATCCCTCTCATCACAGGCAGCATTCTGCCTGCCATTATTCCTGGGGAGAATCAGCCCCATGGCTTCTTCAGCATCCTCTGCCTTCAAACCCACAGATGTCCAGTCAGAGAGTTGAACCTCACAGTCCAGGCAGCTCCACACCCACCCAGAGCAAGGAGCACTCCGCTCAGCTGCCTGTGGTGGGCAACACGGGTGTGAGGGGGCTGTCACCACAGAAACATCACTCTTTATCTCTGCTTCTTTGAAACCACGTCCAACCTCCTTGCTTCTCCATAGATCCAGGTTAACGTGGAAAATCTACCTCAATTTGTGAAGCTGCTGAGAGGTGCTGGGGCCCCAGGTGGGGGCTGAGAAGAGGGAAACTGGGGCTCATAAGGAGGGGCAGGGGGAGCACAATGATCCCCTCTATCCCTCCATCCTTGGATGCCCCATAGACACCTGACCTCAGCTCTCCTGCTGCTTTTACAGGGTAAGAAACATCATCTTGGAAGTAAGAGGGGCTGGAACAACTTGGCAACTGGACTCAAAATCAAAGAGCTATGGGCAAGTTGGCGATGCAATGTGGACCGTCCTACCCTGCAAGTGTCCTCCTCCACCTCTGCCAATTAGGGCTAAACCTTGGTGAATTCACTGATGGCACTCTTGTCAGCAGAGGGATTAAGGGACCAGCCCTGCGTTGTGGGGAAGCAGAAGCTGATGCTGGACTCCCCGGTCCTCTGCACCGGCCACATCTTCCAGCATCATGAAGCTTAGCAGCGATCATCTGGTCCGAGTCACTCAACATTTTATTGTTTCCTTATGATGATTATTCAATGCATTGTACTTGAAGATATTAATGTTTTCTATTTTGTATGTATATTTTAATTCTTGGCTTTCATCTTTATATTTGGGTTTGTTTTAAAAGTGCAGTTTAAAAAATTAAATCAACCAAAACTTTGCCAGATCTTTTCAATGTGGTCCCCACTACATTTTTGAAGTTGTGACTTTAAGGCTGAGAAATTTTTTCCAGGGAATGCGAGTTCATCTTGAAAGGGAACAAGGTGAGGCTCCATATGGCAATCCTCCAGGCAGGGGGGCGGATGGGGCTGAGCCTGAGTTCAGATGGTGGCACCCCCAGCTCCTCTTCAGGAACAAGCTATTCCCAGTTAACCCCTTACACCTAGAGAGGGCTTTGCAGTGTGCAAAGTGGGTGTCAGCTCATTTCCATGTAGGCAATCACTGCAACCTGGGGATTTGGTCGAGACAGCTCATGTTGTCAGCACTTGACTGAGGAGGAGACTAAGGCTAAGAGAGGTTAGGTGAATTCCTTGAGTTCACACAGCAGAAAAAAGGGGGGAGGTGAATAATTGGGTCCTGAATTCAGAGCTTCTAACTTAGAGTTTGGTGATCTCTCCATTACTACCAGCTTTGAGGTATATAGTCCTGGGGAGTACTTTTATTAAAGATCTAAATCACTAAATGGAATACGTGGACAGAATTCCAAGGCATAAGCTAATGATGCACCTTTTCCCCAGAAGTAATTGACAATTGCAGGACCACTAACACTGCACGTGTGAGCACACATCTGTTGGACAGGCTCCTGCCTCCTCCTTCTCATGAACTTGATCTTGGCTATTGTCTGTTAGTCCTGAAAATTTCTTTAATGTTGAAAGAGTAGCCTTCTCTTATCTGACAGGAAGTCCTGATAGAATCTGTGCCCCAGCACCAGTGTTACTCAAAGTGTGGTCCACAGATTGGCAGCAGCAATTATCTCCTGGCAAGTGGGTAGATATGCAGATTCTTGGGTTCTACCCCAGTTCCACAGAATCAAAATCCCACGCTGGTTGTCCAGCCCTCTGTGTTTTAACCAGCTCTCGAGGTGCATCTGATGTTGGCTGAAGTTTGAAATAGTACTTTGCATGTAGATGTTTATACATTTTCAAAGACACAAACCCTTAGCTGGATGGGCTGCTTATGGTCTGATTTAAGCTTCCCAGAAAATAAATGCTAAGATATATTCATGCTGACATTTCCAAACTGAATTAACACAGATTTTTTAAAAAGCACAGAATTGGTATCAGGAATAATGAAAAGCACAGAGTTTAAAATAATCACTGGGATACCGGGCTTCTTAACAGAAATTACAGAAGGAAAGAACTTCTGAAAAGCATACAGGAACTTACACAGGAAGAGGACACTGAATTCTCTGGAAATATCCAGAAAGACTGAGATTTTAAACAACATGCAAACTACCCTTAATCCATGCTCCACAGAGCCTTCCAGCCCCCTCACCCAGCACCTGCTGTTCCTTTAAGCCCAGTAGGGCGTCTCCACCTGTGCTCCCAGAGGTTTTCTTGCCCCTTTCTAGTAAAGATCTTTGGATAGATACAAACCATCGGCCACTACAGTGTGACAGCATGCAATCTGTTCTTTTTTTTTTTAATATTCCATGTTTCATTGTAAAATGTCAAGTGTTTAAGATATAACCCCCAGAAAGTCCATGCTTCTCATTTTTGGTTATTGATCTTAATTTTAACACCTCCGTATTTATAATTTTGCCACTTTCTTGGTTAAAGTACATCATTTTCTTGCTTATTTTAGCATTGGGCTGACTTTGGAAACATATGAAAACCAATCAATAAGAGGGAATTTATCTGACTGTTCTAGGATGTGCTATATTCCATTTTATCTTTTTGTAGCACTACTCAAAATCCCCTAGAAATAAAAAGACTGGATTTATCTTAGAATTGGCTGTCCTATTCTTGGCTTGGCCAAGAAAAAGAATATTTGAGATGCAACCTGACCCCAAAGTCAAATTCTAATAGTCTTTTATGTCTAGAATACTGGTCTTGGACTCAAAAGAACTGGTGACAAGTTCTGACTCTGACATTTATCAGCTAATTCTTTGAGCCTTGATATCCACATCCAAACAATTGGAAATAATATAGGCTCTAGATATGTTATGGAGCTCTTGTGAAACTCAATTTTTTTAATGATATGATGGGGTTTTTTTCTGGATTTCAATACAATTTAATTTAATCATTCCCCTGTAGGTTTGCTCATTTATCTTGACGATGAGTGCATTTGACACTTCTCTTCTGGAATATCTTTATTTTTCAATTTCAAAAAATTTAGGGGAGTACAAATGTTTTTTGTTACGTGGATGAATTGTATCATGCTGAAGTCAGGGCTTTCAGCATACCCATCACCAAAATAGTGTACATTGTACTAGATAGGTAGGTTTTTATCCCTCACCCTCTCCCACCCTCCCCTTTCTTAGTTTCCATTGTCTGTTACTGCTCTTTAAGACCATATATATCCTTTGTTTAGCTCCCACTTATAAGTGGGAACATGTGGTATCTGTTTTTCCATTCCTGAGATACTTCACTTGGGATAACGGTTTCCAGTTCCATCTAAGTTGCTGCAAAAGACATTTATTTCACTCCTTTTTATGACTGAGTAGTGCTCCATGGTGTATATATACCACATTTTCTTTATTCACTCATCAGTTGATGGGCACTTAGGTTGATTCCACATCTATGCCATTGTGAATTGTGCTGCTTTGGGGTTTAGATGACTTTTTGATAAAATGACTTCTATTCGTTTGGGTAGATACCCACTAGTGAGGTTGCTAAATCAAATGGTAGATCTACTTTTAGCTCTTCAAGGAATCTCCATACTGCTTTCCATAGCAGTTGTACAAGTTTACATTCCCACCAACAGTGTATAAGCATTCCTTTTTCACCACAGTTGCCAACATCTATTGTTTTTTGACTTTTTAATAATGGTGATTCTGACAGGTAAGATGATACCTCATTGTGTTTTTAATGTACATTTCCCTGATGCTTAGTGTATTGAGCATTTTTTCATATGTGTTTGGCCATTTGTCTACCTTCTTTTGAGAAGAGTCTGTTCGTGTCTTTCGCCTACTTTTTGATGGGCTTATTTGGGTTTTTTCTTGTTTACTTGTTTGAGTTCTTTGTAGATTATGGATATTAGCTTTTTTTTGGATGTATGCTTTGTGAATATTTTATCTCATTCTTTCTGTAAGTTGTCCATTTACTATGTTGATTATTTCCTCTACTGCACAGAAACTTTCTAATTTAATTAAGTCCCACTTATTTATTTTTGTGGTTGCTGTATTTGTTTTTGGGGTCTTACTCATAAATTCCTTGCTTAGGCCAATGTCAGGAAGAGTTTTTCCTACATTTTCTTCTAGAATTTTTATGGTTTAAAGTCTTGTATTTCAGGCTTTTATCCATGTTGAGTTAATTTTTGTGTATGGTGAGAGATAGGGATCCAGTTTCATTCTTCTGCATGTGGTTATCCAGTTTTCCCAACACCATTTATTGAATAGGGCCTCCTTTCCCCAGTGTATGCTTTTGTTTGCTTTGTCAAAAATCAGTTGGTTGTAGCTATATGGTTTTATTTCTGCATTCTCTATTTTGTTTCACTGGTCTATGTGTCTACCTTTATACCAGTACCATGTTGTTTTGGTTACTTGTAGTACTACAAGTTACTAGCCTTATAGTATAATTTAAGTTAGACAATGTGATGTCTCCAGATTTGTTCTTTTTGCTTAGGATGGTTTTGGCTATTTAGGGTCTTTTTTGGTTCCATGTGAAGTTTAGAATTATTTTTTTCTAGATCTGTGAGAAATGACTTTGGAATTTTGATGGGAATTGCATTGAATCTGTAAGTCACTTTGGGTAGTATAGACATTTTAACAATGTTGATTCTACTATTTCGTGAGCATGAGATATTTTTCCATTTGTTTATGTCATCTGTGATTTCTTTCATCAGGGTTTCGTAGTTCACATTGTAGAGATCTTTTACCTCCTTGGTTAAGTATTTTCCTAGGTATTTTATTTTTTTTGTAGCTACTGTAAATGGTATTAGGTTTTTGATTTGACTCTCAGCTTGACTGCTATTAGTACATAGAAATGCTATTGATTTGTTTACATTAATTTTGTAACCTGAAACTTTAGTGAATTTATTTATCACTTCCGGGAGTCTTTTGGTAGATTTTTAAGGGTTTCTAGGTATAGGATCGTATCATTGGCAAACAGGGATAGTTTGACCTCCTCTTTCCTGATTTGGATGTACTTTATTTCTTCTCTTGCCTGATTTCTCTGGCTAGTACTTCCAGCACTATGTTGAATAGAAGTGGTAACAGTGGGCACACTTGTCCTGTTCTGGTTTTTAGTGGGGGAGGATTTCAACTTTTTCCCATTCAATATGGGTTCACCATGGGTTTGTAAATGATTATAAAAGAGCTTTATAGCCTGTGAAAGTATTTATCTTATTTAGCCTAATGTTTTTGCTATTTTGTCATTATTATTAATTTCCTCACCCAGGAGATTTCTCTGGAAGATATTTTTCTGGATAGGAAATCATGTTTTTTAGTTTGATATCTTGATTCAATAACTGATCACTGTGTTCTTTATCCAAGATTCTCTGATTTTTACTGTTGAGGGAAACAGGAGAGAAAGGCTTTAGCAGACACTTGTGGTGGCCTGCAATGTCCCCTGAGCACCCACCAATCCTGAACATGTAGCCTGATTCTGACCAAAAGCCTATGTGACCCTCTGCCTGAGGGTTTCCTCTGGCCACCAGAGCTCTAGGGTAAACTGGATGTTCCAGGGTGTAAGGTCCCTGGGAGTACCCTCAATTGATGACAGATGGGAATTAGAGAATAAATAAGCCCATCTTCCTTGCACCTCAATTGGGGGCAACTATGAGTATATTCCATGCTCAGTGGGACAGCACCCCAGGTGCCCACAGTGTTACCTGTTCATTAAAGTGCCCTGTGCTGCTTTCCTTTCCTGCTCTGTCCCTCTCTGCACTCCCCTACCCATGCATCCTGGGGCCACCTCCTGAATAAACCACTTGCACCCAAATCCTTGTCTCAAGATCTGCTTCTGGGGAAACCCAAACTAAGACAGAGGCTCTTATAAGAGTTGAGGGTGACATTAAAGACAGAGAGGAGCCAGGGGCAGGAGGCAGGTGGGTCAGAAAGGATCAGACAGTGTTTAGCAAAGCAACAACATGCAGGAGTATCCAGGCTCCACAGGTTTGCATTTAATGGAACAGAGCCCCTGGCAAGTTGGCAGCATGTATGTGACAGAGGTAATACTACTCTATAATTAAGATCACTTCTGGTGACATCTGGGACTGATTAAAATGAGGGAAATCTAGCAATATCTAATAGAAATTCAGAGTAAGATAATAAGGTCTGGATGAAGGAACTCTTACAAAGAGTGCAGCGTAGAAACTGGGGAGTAACTTTCCACTGGAGAGAGCTGGCTAACACTGCCTGGCCCCAGTGACCAAGGCTGGCATCATCTGTGACAAGTCATACTGATGGCATGTACCCTTGATACGATGTGATAAGAACAGCACTTCAGCTTCACATTCTTCTTCCCAAAAACCCATAGCCCCAAACTAACCATTAAATAAGCATCAAACTAATGAAATTGAAGGACATTCTACAAAATACCTGCCCAGCACTCCTCAAAACTGTCAGCTCATTAAAAAAATGAGAAGAGTCTGAGAAATCGTCACAGCCCTGAGTAGCTAAAGGAGATGGGACAACTGCATAAAATCTGTTACATTATATGAATGTAATATGGTATTCTGGATGGGATTCTCAAACAGAAAAGGCCAGTAGGGGGAAAGTAATGAAGTTCAAATAAAGTATAGAGATGGTTGATTGTAATGTATCAGTATTGGTTCATTAGTTCCAAGAAATGTACCATAGTAATGTAAGATGTTAACAACAGAGAAAACTGATGCAGCGTACACAGAAATTCTCTGCACTCTCTGTAAATTTAAAACTGTTCTAAAATTAAAACTTTAGAAAAAAATTGGAAGGAAAAATGACTGAACCTAAAGGAAAATAAAGAAAAACAAAAAAAGTCCTGGAATGAAGCACACTTTTTCTCAGGGGGAGTTTTTCTTTTTTTCCAAACCTGGAAAATGTATAAAATCTTTCAAAGACTCTGGTTTCCCCCAGCTCCAATTTTTATGCCACTTCTCCTCTTACTTGGTATTTTCCAGCTTGAGTGTCATCACCTTCATTGACCTTTTCTGGTCAATTCCAGTCTTCACCAACCTCCCTCTCCCCTGAAATCTCTGATGCCCATGTCTTCCCAAGGCCATGTGCAGTGACGTCATGTTAGTCTCTCAGAGTAGGAGTATTTACACCACAGAAATTGGCAAATGCTATAAATCAGGACTTTCTTCCTCCGTAGAGCTAGTTTCCCAGCACATCACTGCTTATTGTCTTTGCCATTTGTCTTAGTCTATTTTCTATTACTTATAACAAAATACCTGAAGCTGCACAATTTACAAATAAAAAAATATTTCTTACAGTTCTGGAGGCTGAGAGGTCCATTGTTGAAGGAGGTCCATCTGATGAGAGCCTTATTGCTGGTGGGGACTCTCTGCAGAGTCCAGAGGTGTCACAGGACATCATATGGCAAGAAAGCTGAGTGTGCTAGGTCAAATCTCTCTTTTTCTTCTTCTTATAAGACCACCAGTTCCACTCCCATGATAACCCATTAATCCATTAATCAATCAATCCATTAATCCACAAATAGACTAATTCATTCATGAAGACAGAGCCCTCTTGTCCCAACCACCTCTTAAAGGTCTCACTCTTCAATAGAGCTACACTGGGGATATAAGTTAAAACATGAGTTTTGGAGGGGACAAATATTCAAACCACAGCACCACTCACCACTCAATTTAGCATTTAATTTATTCTCTTTGCTTTGTACATTGTTATTTTACGTTACTGCCTCTAGAATAGATAATGTGGTATTCTCAAGAGTCTGTGTGTCCAGTTGAATATACTCTGCTTGCCATATTGCCAAAAGGAGAGTGGCTATTCATTAGCTGCTTGTGCACTGATGGGTCCGAAGTCCCCACCCCAGGACATGTGTGATATTTACCAAAGGGGATCCATTCCCAGCTCTTAACATCTCTGGGGTTCTGTTTACTCATCTGAAAAGTTGCAGAATTGAAGGAGATATTCTCCAAGACTAAGTCCAGATTTAGCATCGTTAGTGAGTTCTACTGAGTTGTTGAATGGTGAGTGCCAGGTCTTAAGCACCTTCACTACAGGGCATGTTAACAGACAGTTCCATAATCAAGGAAATTTGGGACATACAGATCCAACCAAGTTAAGCAGAGTCTCTGACTACAGGACCTTGCAGTCTTTAACATGCTTGATGCTCAGATATGGGAGGCTTGGCAGAAGCTCCAAACCCACCCAGGTGTCAGACACCAAGAATAGGCACAGTTAGTTCATTTCAGGGTGCACTCCAGGAAACTAAAACCATCAAATTTAGATCAAAAGTTGGAAGATCATCTCATCTGTTCTTCTCTCCATCCCTTCCCTAGGCTAGGACTAAAATGAAGACTAGTAGGGTAGGGAATGCGGGCAGCCTGGATCTTCTGGCATTCGAACCATTGATTAATGTTCAAGTGATTTCACAGCCAAGTCAGCATCCACAGGGGAAGCAATTTGTTCTTATCGCTACTGATGGCAAATATTTATATCTCTCCTTTCTGTGACATTATCCTGTTTACCGTCACAATCTACGTCCCCATGAAGTTGAGGCGAAAGTTGCCCTTCAGTACACAGCAAGGGGCTACCAGACCCGGACTGGCAGCAGTGCTGGGAGTAGCCCAAATATTGCTCTTCTCCTCCAATAATCCTGTTTTCTCACTACTTGAATTTTAGACTTTCTTAAATGTTTTCTAAATATTTTGACTTTTCTGTGCCTAGCTGAATTGAAAAACAATAATGATTGTTCATATTTTTATTTATAATGCCTTTATCTTTTGGCAATTATTTTCACAACTACTATCTCATTTTACCATCAAAAAAACTTGTGAGATAGAATATTTTTTATCTTATGGAGGGAAAAAATGTAGCCAGACTGTTCAAAATGCCTCATAGAGTATCACAGCACCAAGATGTCTAGTCAATGGCTCTTGCGTTTGGCTGCAATTGGGAAAGACCTGGGAGGTGTTTGAAGTGCTGGGGCTTGGGCCCCTTCCCCAGAGATCCTGTTTGGGGGATAGCCTGGACATTGGGATATTTTAACACTTCCCAGGTGAATCTAATGAGCAATTTTGACTTCCAAATGGATTTTTTCCATGATGCAGCCTGTTTACACAAATATTTACTTTCCCTGTATTTCTTCCACATTCTTCTTCTTTCAACCCTAATTTTCATAAGACAATATGAAACATGCCCTTTTTTATACGGTTCTCCCTCCAGCTTCATATCCTACCTCACATCAAGCCATCCCCAGACATCTTGAAGACTTTATCAAAGCAGGTGGAAGAAGTATGAACTCACTGGACCAACTTTAGGGCCTAGTAAAAGAGATGTAATTTGTAGACAACTAACTATAAATACTCTTTTGGCCCAGGAACTCCACCTCTAGAATCTATCCTGCAGAAATATGGGTCTTCAAATGTACAAAGATAAATGTACAAGAATATTTACTGGACAACTGCTTCTAATAGCAGAAGAGTGGGTAACAAAACATCAATTTATAGGAGAATAGTCAAATAAATTACAGCACCTTCATCCTATAGACTATTATGCTCTCATTAAAAGCAGTGGAGCATATTTTTATTTACTGACAGAGAAAAATGTTCTTAATATATTAAATGAAAAGAAAATTGCAGAAAATACTACAGGATGACCCAATATTTGTTTAAAATAAGTCTACATTTTTGTTTATATGCAAAAAAAAAATCTAAAAATACAAACACTGAATTCTGAGCAGTAGTTAGCTCCAAGAATTAGAATAAAGCCAGAAGGGAGATTAGGGCATGGAAGGCTTTCATTTTTCTCTATTAATTGTACTTTTGTAATACAAATGTATTACAGTTGTAGTTTTTAAAATTTTATTTTTACAACCCAAAATAATAGCTTTAATTCATTGTAAAGTGATGAATGCCATATGGGGATAGATTATTTCTGTGTGGAAAATTGGGGGCAGCTTCAAAGAGGAAGTGACATCTCTTCTGGATCATGAATTATGGATTTGAGCTGAAAATGCAGCCATGGGAAATGGAGCATCCCAACTGGCAAAAATAACACAAGAGGAAGTGTATGTGGTAAGACAGAGAAACATGTCCTGGCCTGGGAGCTGGTGTGGAGAACAGAAGGAAAGTGTGGCAAGGTGTCCTGCCAGAAACAGTAGATTGAGGTCAGACATGTGAGGCCTTGAGTCCTGAGCCAAGGACATTATAGGTAGAATTTGTAAAGCCATGGGCATTTTTGAGCTCAGGAATGATATCTTCAGAGCTCTGCTGTAGGGATCTTCATCTGGTAAGAGTGTGAAAGCATGGTGCTATGGTCTGAATGCCCCCCTCCAAAACTCATGTTGAAACTTAATTGCCCTATAACAGTGTTGAAAGGTGGGGCCTTTAAGAAGTGATTATGGCATGAAGGTTTCTTGTTGGGGGAGTGAGTTCCTCATAAAAGGATGAGTTCAGTCCTTCTTCCCTTCTCCCTCTTCTGTTCTCTCTCTCTTGCCCTCTCGCCATGTGATACCTTACATCATATAACGAAACAGCAAGAAGGCTCTAATCAGATGCAGCCTCCTGATATTGGACTTTCCAGCCTCCAAAACCATGAGCCAAATAAATCTCTTTTCTTTATAAATTGCCTAGTCTGTGACATTCTGTTATAGCAATAAAAAATGGACTAAGACAGATGGATTTTAGGAATGAAAGCAGAGAGACCAGGAGGCTATCATCATAGTCCAGACAAAAGGTGCTGGACAAGGTGTTGGGCAGTTAGCCTATAGTGGAGTCTGGAGAGCTTATGCATGAAGTGCTCTCAGACTTCACAGGGTTTAGAAGGCAACCACCATCGAGCAGCAAGAAGGAGTCTGTGGTGTCACCACAATGGTCCTCAGAAGCCAGACAACTGTATGCCATCAACAGAAAGAGGGAACCAGGGGTTGGAGTGAGCAGGTTTTGACCCATTTTGTTTGAGTTAACCATGGGGCATCCTGGCCACATACAGCATGTATTTTGTATCATATTTCAAAGAAGTGCAAAAATTAAGCAGAATTTTAATTTCTTAAAAATCATTCATGGCCTTTAAGGTCAGATCAAGACTATATTTTTTTAAATATGTCTAGTCCCATTTTCTTTTTCATAGCAAATTCCCTCTTTTCCTCTCTCTTCCTGAAGCTTAACAACAATTAACCAATCACACTTCCTCCATTGTTAGAACCTATCACCTTCAAGAGAAAATAAAATATACAGGCCCACAGAGATTCAGTGACTTGTCCCAAACATGACTGGAGAGAAATGATGGTTCGTGCTACTTTTGAGGGAAGCTGTTTGTTGCTGCTGTGTCCACCATGATGGCATTTGGGGTGAGAAGGAAAGAGGAGAGGAGAGGCAGGAAGAGGAGGAATGAAGGCTTCCCGGCCCTACCAATACCTGTCAATGTGGAAACTCTGCAGGCCATGTGTAGACATAGGAAATTCCCTCTCTGTGGTGTAGATGGTTTAGGGTATGGAGGGTAACCTCCAGCTAACATTCATGCAAAAATGATTAACAAACAGCAGAGGGATATGAGGGTGGGGTTTCATGACCCTGAATTTTTTTAAAAATTGAGGTTATCTAGACAGTTTGGACTATCTGATGCACTGTCTCAACATACTATGCAGTGGTATGATTTTTCTTCTCATTCTACAAAGAATAGATGTGTGTTGAAAGGTGGGGTTCAGAGCTGGACTGAGAGCCCATGGAAAAGGACAGGTTATGTCCCCTTGAGGCTTGCTTCTCTTGGGAGAAAGTGATATTGAAATTATCCATGAATGCTGGACCCTGAGATAGCCTCAAAGGAGATATAAACTATCGCTTGCTCTGGTCCCAACACTGATGTGAGTTACTTCATGTAAGACTGTAACAGACTTGACACTTCTTCAAAGTGATGTGTGACTTAAATTATGCTAAATAAAATTCTATTTTTCTATGGGCTTAATATTTCACTTCTCTTTCTCTCATAGCCCAATAATAATAGTAATAACATGAACATTTTAATTAGGGCCTTAGAATTTAGAAAGTACTTATACATAATTTATTTAAGTAAAATAACTTGATATTATTAAAAAATTGTTGTGATTCCTTTTTAAATTACTATGACTCTTTAAATTGTAATTCATTGCCCTCTAATTTATGTTTTCTATGTGCATCAATTTTTATGTGAGGGTTTCACTAAAATTAGGCACATCTGATCTAATTTAGTCTTCAGAATTTAGTTTCAGAATCTATGCTCACTTCCATATGTTTTAAAACAGGTTTGTCATTACTATTTTGGGGGCATTAAAATATTAGATAAAGTTATTCAAAAATGCTTGACATAAACTCCCTCTTATCCTAATTCTAAAAGCTAAAACCTGTCAAACTGAAATCTAGTATTTTTTAACAGAAAATGAGTTAGAATCTACAAGAAGAAAACTATAAAAACTATATGTTTTCTACGTGAAAATCTATAACTTTTATAGTAGACAGCAACACATAAACAAAGTTAAGATAAACTACAAAACTGGAAAATATTTGCACTGCATATAACAAAGTCAACCCTCCCAATATACAAAGAGCTCTTCCAGTTACTGGGGAAAAAAGAAGATACAACAGAAAACATGTTCAAGGAACATGGTGGGACCATTCACAAATAATTGCCAGTAGCCAGTGTGCTTAGAAAGATAATTTTGTTAGAATGAAGCTATCAAAGAAATACAAAGAAAAATACAAATGACACTTGTAGGCCTGTCAGACTGACAAAGGTAGATTCAATTAAGCATAGCCATTTTGGGAAAATAGTTCTACGCGTTTTTATTAGAATGATAAATTGATAAACTTTTGACCTGTTACACTTTTTTTCTGTTCTTTTTTTTCTTTATTGAAGTATACTTTACATATCATGCCTTTACTCCATTTTAAGTGTACAATTAAATGATTTTTAGCGAATTTACCAAGATGTACATTTAATCACATAAATCAGTTTTAGAGGAATTCCTCCCCCCTACTGAGACCCCTAATTCCGCTCCCCGACTACTTTTCAAGCATGTCCCACCCCTCCATAGTGCCCACCACGTTGCTCAGATGTGGGTTTACCCCCCAGCCCCCAAATCCCTAGTGAACACTCCCACCATTTGAGCACCATAGTGTTAATCAATCAGTACCAATTTGATGGCAAGTACAAGTGGGGCCCATTCTTCGGGTCTTGTGTCACCTCACTTTGAATAATGGGCTTAAGCTTAATCCAGGATAATATAAGCAGTGCTAGCTCACTGTTGTTTCTTAAAATTGAGTAATATTCCTTTATGAACATATACCAGATTTTAACAATCCACTCATGAATTGACGGGCACTTGGGTTGTTTCCACGACCTAGCAATAGTGAATTGTGCTGCCATAAACATTCGGGTGCAGATGTCTTTATCATAGAATGTCTTATGCTCTTTTGGGTAGAT
>CAUYRT010051306.1:0-22596 GCA_963574885.1 Lepilemur ruficaudatus
GCCTCTGGCTTGGAATATCCACGTCACCTCCTGGGGTTCCCAGGAGTCCTCTGTGCAGTTGGAGGTCAGTCTGTATCTGATTCCCTTCTCTCTGTGGCCAAAGGGAGCTCGCCAACAAGAGGCTGGAAATAGGATCTGAGCATAGTGCATTTTTCAAGGTTTTATATACATATATGGAAATATAAAAGGTGGATGGAAAGGACATACAGTACACAAGAAATCACATGGTAAAAATAAATAAATAAATATATAAAACAAAAAAATTTCAGGTATCCATGACAATTCCATGCCTGAACTTCAATTCTGAGCACGTGAGATTCGTAAGAACAAAACAAAGCAAACAAGCAGGTGGTTTTGTAGGAACTGGCAGCAGATTTAGTGGTAGCACAATTTAATCAAGGTACTTAGTCAGAAAGTGAGACTTGAGACTGTTCCTAATTCAAAGGGAAGGAACAAGGAGAAAAGATGTTTATTGTAGAAGAGTGTTCTGGAGGAAGGCAGCAGACAATGGGAGCTGGGGATGCAAGTGAAACGATTATCCTGGTCAGGGAGCAGGGTTCTATTTTTCTTAGCAGAAGCAAGGAATTGAGAAAGAGTGAAGATAAACAGATATTGTAATGCAGAGACAGGGTAGTAGGAACAAGTTCCTTTCTCTTATTTCTAATGGTTTTTCTGTGTGTACATCTCAATTTAGCACAGAAATGTATAGTCTCATCTCATTTTCAAAATCATCACACGTGTATTATTCTTGGATCCTGAGCTATACTGAGAGCAATTTACATGTTCTCAGAAGTTATGGAAAAACTAAACTTTAGATCAAGAGGAGGTCTCACAAAGCATGTCATATTAGTAATTAGCCTGGGTCCCACCTGTACAATGTGCTAGGCATTGTTTGGAAGGTTTTACATGCATTTCTTTAGACAAATTCTCCTCTGCCTCCTTCTGTTCCCCACCAACAGAAGACTAAATGAAGAGCATCCAATGAGGCTAACTGGGGGAAATCACACGTAGCTAATGACAGTGTTAGGGATAAGAACGCAGATGTCTTCATTTCCAGGTCTTGGGCTGCTTTCGTCTAACTCAGCGCTGCCCCTAGATCAGCACCTTCCATTGTTGGGTGATAGGTAAGCTGACTGCTTGTTCCCCTAGTGAGGATCAGCAATAGGCATGTGGCCTCATTTTCAAAATCTTCTACTCACAGGCCTTGTCATAATTTTCTACCTCAGACTCTTCTTCTTCTTTTTTTTTTCTCTTTTCTAAAGCTTCAACCATACAAAGAAGGATAATAAAGCCAATACTCCTCTTGCTGAGTTTTTATGAGTTTCTGTGCTGAGGCCAGCATGCCAGAAGCTATTTTGGGATACACAGTTTAAAATAATGAGAAAACCAACACCAGCGGCTGGGAGAACTGAACACAATGCAAACAAGAAGCACTGGGCCCACGGACAGTGGGGATGGGGCCTTGCTTCTGTGGGTTTATATTTCTGGTGAGCTGCTGCTGCATTTTTTTTCCTGGGGGAACACTGACTACGTTGGCTCTTTGCTAGGATGCAAAGAGCTGGGGCTTTAAAGGAAGGCCCCAGTGCCAGCAATTCAGTAAAGAAGGGAATTCCCACTGCTGGGCATCATTTTGCACTGAATGCGTATTGAGCAGTTAATTATGAAACCTTTCTTCCATATTGTTGCTATGGAAATTTGTGGGAAGGAAACCTTAAATATTGTAGAAAATAATTCAGGTAATGAGCTGAGAGAAACAGACTATCACCATCTCAATTATTTCCATCAACACATTGTCAGGTGGGAAGAGTAAAAATGCATGGAAATTTTATGCACATTGATTTTCCTTTGTTGGAATTTGAATATTTCTAAAAGGTGTAATCCATTTATATGAAGCTACCACATTAAAAAAAGTCTTGAATAAAAATTTCAATAGCAAGATATTACATCTAAAATTCCATATTCACTAAATTATACTTCCCAGAGCCAAGGACTGTAAAGAGTTAGTTTATATCCATCACAAATCAAGAATGCACGTATACATACACGGTTGTGTGTTTAAATTTTTATTTTTTTTAAATCCTCCTTAAAATCCTCATAAAATCTAAAAATGTCTATAGGTTGAAGAAGGCATAATCCTCCAAAATGAAGAGAAGGCTTAAGAGAAGTAAGTCATTCTGTGACAAAAATGAGTCCTTAAGCTCACATGTCAGTTTTAACAAAGTTTCATAGCTTATTGCATTAGCTTCTATCTTGGTTTATATCATGTCAAGTCAAGGCATGCCATTTGACCCATTACATGAAAGGAACTATTTGTAAATTTTCTTTGGTTATCAATCTGGCAGAAGTGGAATTTGGAATGTGATATTTCCATCCCTCTTGGGCTCAACAGAGCACAACATGGGTCTTGAGCAATGGAGAACAATGGGCCTCCATTGTTCAGCCAAGAGCTTTCTGCAAGGTGGTTATGGTGTATAGGTGCTAGAGTATTTATTGTCAAGTAAAATTTTCAAACATTAAAAACGTGACTTTCATACAAACATAAAACGAAGACATAATAAATACTTAATTGAACTCATGAACAAATAAAGGAACCAATAAGATACTAAAGTTGGTTCAAAATTGTTGAATAGGCACTTTGAGAAAAATAAATTTTAGAATATGACCTCTAGGTTAGATGAAAAGGTTAATGTCCTACAGGGTAATGAAACCATTGATTTTGAGGTTACTTTTTCTAACGGTCAGAAATATACAAATTAACATACAACTTCACAGTGTCTAGGCTCTAATTTAAAAAAAATGATAAACTTAGGTAAATAATTCTAAATAGTCTTTGGGAGGGCTTTTTAAACAATCCAATATGACTTGGAAAGGATATACTGTACTCTTTTTATTTACAAGTTTTGAATGTTTTCTTAATATTTTAAAAATAAATAATTTCCCAAGATTTTTCTTGATTTCAAAAGAGGCTGGTCTTATTTTACTTATGTGAAAGAAAAGTTGTGAATTAACCATATAAGCCTTCTTGAGCTTAGAGTACTGAACAAATACTGAGGCTAGAAAATTAATATCTATGTGGAAATTTCATTTTGAAAATAAGTGTTGGGCCTTTTAAATGACTCTATTATTTGTTCTTCTATCCCAAACTAAAGAAACTAAGTTTAAAATATGCTGTTTACAAGTTTTCACCTGCAGTACTTTCAGATTTTGACGAATTTCTTTTTTCTTGAGGCTTCCTATGTTTAAGGTCCTGACTGCTAGGAAGTGACTTGAGACTGTGAATCTGTAACAGCTATAAGATCAGGTGTTCTGGGAGGAATTTTTGCACATTGGTTCCATATATACCATCCTTGTTCTTTAATGATGGATGCGCTTTTCATACCTGATCAAATGATAATCAGTCTCAAATATGATACTCTAGGTATGGATTGGTTGTGCAATAAGAGGATAGATTCTTAATGAACCTCTGCAAATAACTCTATTCCATGTAAAGTAAGGAGAATCTGTAAAGTTTCTGCATTCTTAGAAGGCAGTGAGAGAGCTTCCTAACATATACATGAGAAAACAGAACATTAAAACAACCCAATGATGTTCCCCAAATGACCAAAATTGAATTTCTCTCATCAGTTTACTCATGCCTGTGTATGATTTCTTCTTCCACTGTATTTTGGGCTACCATTCTGTATATTGGGCTACCATTCTGCACTTCTACCTCAAATTTATACAAATAAAAATCATATTTAAATAAAAAGAATGATACTGTTAAGAGAAAATTAAATACTTTAAAATCCATTTCATTTTAACAAAGCACAAAACAAATTTCTAGGTTTGCATTAATGTAGTATCTGGCAATAGGGACTCACAGACTCGTTTTTAACAAATCTGGATAAGTCCATCAAAACCGAGAGAACAACAACAACAAAAAGAAACCTAGAGAACTTTGCTAAGATTTTAACACATTCCATTGCTTCTTTTCAGACATGTTAATTACAGTTATTATAATCTGAGACAAATAAAATTTCTAAAATCATTCCACAAGTTTATTCAAGTTTTCTTTTGCCATCTTCCCCCCTCAAGTCTAGAATAACCAGGCACTTTACTTTTAAACAAAAATTCTCTTTTTCCTCTTGATAGACAGAAACATATCCATTAATTTCATAAAGTTATACTTTATACTATTATTACTTCTAGCATAGTCTAAATCACTGTTAAACAACTATTTATTTACAGGGAAAGCTAGGAGATGGGTGATGAGTGACTGAGTACTGTCTGATATGCACAAGCACTTTAGCAGAGCAGCAAATCTCCCCACCATACATGACACATCCCCCGGCAGCCATTTCCATCACTCCTGCAACTTGCTAAAGTTAAGGTAAACATGGTCATGATCAGAACCTTATCTAATCTCCAACCAGCCTTCAGTAGTCTTTCTTACTTAAAATTTATTCATGCATCTAAATATTGTTCATTAATTAACTCAATTTAATTTAGTTAACTAGAGATTTTGGACTTTATGCTGACACACTGTAGAAAATAATTATTGTTGAGGTAAAAATGGCAGAATTATGATTCAATTCAATTGACCTCTAGTTTTACATTTTCACAATCCTAAACGGTTTGTGGAAATAATGATGTATTCTGATCAATAAATCAGTATAAGACATTTAAGCCATTCAGATTAATTGGACACTTTAAAAAATAATAAACTCAAATCCTATTAAAAAATAAAATAAAATATGTGTCTGTTTCATATCACATGCTAATAGAGTCAGGAAAATTATATACAGCCCTTTATTCACTTTTTAAATCAAAATTATTAAGCCAGTTTTGTTTATTCAAGGATTTACCATATGTTCATATGAACTTAAATTTTTATAGAAAAATGTTTCTAGCCAGAAGTTTTTGTGAGAATTTTTTTTTTCTTGAATGGCTTGTAGGTTTAAAATATTAAAAGTTTCATTTTGTTATTTTTTCTGAGAATTTTAGATTTATATAAGTACTTAATTTTCTCTAAAAACCAATTAAAACAGAGATCCTTTAATTGGAAGGTTTTTACAATTTAGTGTAATAATATCCTCGAGAGATAAGGAAATATTTTAAATTCACACAAGAAGAGGTAAAAGCTTTTCTCAATTGTAGACGTATAGCTTTACACTTCAATTCTACAATCTCAGCTGCAGGTCAAAAATAAAAAAGAAATACAAGTTTAAATTTCAGAAGTCTGTTCTATTTTTCATTATTCAAATATAATATTATAATTGATTTGAACTCACACATAGCAAAATGAACACACAAAGGATAGCAAAGAAATTAGATTTTCTGTGATCTCTCACCTGACAGAATGGTTTCCCATATTCCTGTGGAGATTCTTAATTGCTGACACACAAACCAACATACGTTTATATACACAGGGTGTTCCCTAGACTGTTTAATTGAGTCCATCCTAATGGTCTTCCAGTCCTTGTCTCTGGTTGTGAAGAAAGAACTCACACCATGAGTTAGATAATGCATAGACAGACTAACAAACTTGGCTAAGAACTAGAAATAAAAAAATTAGGAGAAAAAAAAAAAAGAAAAAGAAAACCCTAGAAAGCAGACAGTCCACAAAGGTAAAGTTCTAGCACCACTTGAGATTCTGAAAACCAAGGAAAGATAAGCTTCAGCCTGAAGAGTGATGAATTGCACATCTCTAATAATGTAGTTTAATTATCTCTGGCCGAGGAGTCCACGGGCATCTTGTGAATAACCTCTAAAACCATCCATGTTTAATTTTCAAAAAGTTAAAAACATGACTCACATACAAATATTGAAGAGACGTGTATTAAAGATTTTATGAAACTCGTTAATTAATGAGAATGTGAGTAAAATGGTAAAACAATCATTTTGAGGAGCTGGCTATTTCTAGGAATTATAAAACAAGAAATGTTAGAATAAAATCTCTAGTTAAATACAAAAATAGTTTAATATCCTGTAAGGCAGTAAAAGCATAACCTTCAGGGTTAATTTTTCTACTGGACAGAAATTTACATGTTAATATATAATATCGAGTGTCTGGTCTCTAAGCAAACAATAGAGTAGCAATGTCAAGCAGAAATTCTCCTAAAAATGCTTTTGGGTGATCTCTTTAAGCAATGCTCTAGTGTGATATACTGTTGATTTTCAAGTTTTGGATATTTCTTATAGTATTTTAAAAAATATGTCTATGTATTGTAAGATAATATTTGGAGAGAAATATTATGGCTTAAAACAAAACACATATTTGAAAATAAATATAGTTTACATTTAGTTAATAAACATAACAGTTAAATAAAATGTGTTTTAGAGATGCATTAGAAAACTGCCTATAATATGGCTCATGAGCAAATTCATGGAGGAAAATAATATAAAAATCTCCTGATCAGATGTAATTCAAATTTAGATTAACATGGGTTGCTTGCTGATTGTAAATTTCAATAGTAAATTTATACCACTTCTATTTTGATTGCATAATGAGACTTAAGGGCTGAGTCTCTTAGTGTTAACTAAATAGAATATACTTTTCTATTAACCAAAAAGATAAAGTATAAATTTTACTGTGTTTTGTGTCTAATATAATTGAAAGATTATAGTCCTTACAAACACTCAAATTCACAGGAGCTATACACATTTACTTTGGCATTAATATTTTCACACCTTACACAACATTATTTTAAATTATGTAAATATTGCCATGACAAGTATAATATTAATTCATTTAAAATATTATTGTAATATTGATAACTTTTGCTATTATATATTCATAATATGATCAACAGAGTCTGCATTTTAACAAGATCCCCAGATGATTTATATGCACATTAAATTCTGAAAAAACCTGCTATGGGGGAAATAACAAGTAGCATCTACATTCTAATATTGTCTTTGACAATCAGTAGCTTTGTAATCTTATGTGATTTATTTAAACTGCCATAGACTGTTTTTTCATCTATATGATAGGATAGTAATGCTTACCTTTTGAGATTCTTGTGAGAACTAAATATTAATAATTCTATATCTATACATTTCCTGGTAAATACAAGTCTCTATAAATGTTAGCCGTCACAATAATATTACTTTAAGAAGTTAGAGTCAGTTAAAGTTTCCGTTGAAAATCTGAGAACCAAAGCAAGTAACTGTAACTTTCAGGCTCCCAATCCTTATTTTTAAAAATCTGAGTTAATTAAGTGGGCAAATACATTTTATTTAGGACAAAGTTTCAATTTCTCAAGTCATTTTATCTAGTGGTTTCAACTGGTAGTTCCTTATTCAGTAACACTCCCATTCCCGTGAGAATTTGAAATGCAAATTATCCAGCCCCAGCCCTTACCTAACGATCAGAAATTCTATGTATAGAACCCAGCCATCTGTGTTTAACAAGTTTTCCAGATGATTCTGATACATGCTAAAGTTTGAGAACTACTGATCTAGGTCAACCTCCACAAATTTCTTACCCAGGTATTAATAACTGTGAGGTTATCTGGTGAACACTTCCAGAGCGGATAGCCAATCCACTAATGCCGTGCATCTAAACTGCTTAACGCATCTCACTGACATCAATTTATGTTCTTTGACCTGAATAAGCATCATTTAACTATGATGGCTAGACTACCTGATTCTAAGTGCTTGCTATTTTCAGTGTGATGAATCCCAGTAATGGTTTTTCTATGAGAAGAGAATGTTTCTAATTGCTGGCAACCTCAAAAAAAGCTGCAGCCAGACTTCTTCCTAGAGGGCTTTTGGGTGCTGTGACCCTGTAGCCAGCTATGAGCACCCTAGTGTCAGAGGAAAGCTGAGAGGTGTTTTGCAGTTGTAGAATCTTCTCTTTGGTAACGTTCCTATCCTTGTTTTGTTTACAGCAATTTTCATGCTGAGCTTCACAGTTCATTGTGTTGCCAAGGGTACTTAGCAACAAATGCAGCAGAGAGAATGAAGAGACACACTTAAAAAAATGTGAATTTAAACCTAATTTTTGTAAATGTAAATTTAAACCTTCTTTTTGGCTAAAATGAATTCATAGATGTAAGTTATTAAAATTGCATGTTTTAATCATCTTAAGTCGGTTCAAAGTTCCTTGATTTATAAATTAGAAATCATAGGTTCTGAACCATACACCCTGTATTGAATGCTGTGATGCTGACTGTCTTAGTTCACTTAGGCTGCTGAAACAAAATACCATGAACTATACAACTGATAAAGAACAGATACTTATTGCTTACAGTGTTGGAGGAAAGTCCAAGATCAAAGCTCTAGTAGATTTGATGTCTGGTGAGGACCTGCTTTCTGGTTCATAGGGGTTTCTTCTAGCTGTGTCCTCACACATGGGAAGAAGCAAGGCAGTTCTCTGGGGTCTCTTTTACAGGGATATTAATCCCATTCGTGCGAGCTCTGTCCTCATGACCTAATCTCCCAGAGTCCCCATCTTCTAATACCATTACATTTGTGATTAGGTTTCAATATATGAATTTTAGGGGAACATAAACATTCAAATCATAGCACTGATTATTGAAAGCCATTGCAGAGCTAATAAAAATCTTTAACTGATAAGTGACTTTGCATATTTGGACTCTATAAAGGGTCCACTAAGACATAGAGTGTCAGGGATTAGAAAGAATTTAATGATTATATGATTTAGTTATCCAGTAAGTTAATGAATTCATTCCCTCTGCAATACTGATTAAAGGAATAGTATTCATTAATTGGCTTTCTTTACTGAGAGAGACGATCAGTTAGCTATATAAAGAAAAATCTATCATCTTATTGTATACTACAAACCTTTTCATACTTACACTCAGGCTTCCTTGCTGACTTGCTTTCTTACTATGCTTCTTCTAGCTCATTTTGCTGTTTTTTGAACATATTAAGCACACTCTTCAGTTCTTTTAGACAGGAATGCTATTTCTCCATCATCTCAGTCTATTTTATTTTGCTATAACATAATACCAAAGACTGGGTAATTTATAATGAACAGCAATTTATTTGACTCAGAGTTCTGGAGGCTAAGAAGCTCAAGACCATGGCTCTGGATTCTGGTAAGGGCCTTTGTATTGCATCATTTCATGGTGAAAAGTGGTAGAGCAAGAGAGAGCAAGAGTGCTCAAGAGAGAACTCCTTCCCAAAAGCCCCTTTCTGAAAGCATTAAGTCTGTTAATGAGGGCAGAACCCTCACGGCCTAATCACTGTTTAAAGACCTCACCTCTTACTACTATTAAAATGGCAATTAAAATTCAACATGAAGTTTGGAGGTGACAAACATTCAAAACATAGAACCCACTCAGTACATGACTTACATTCTTATACCATTCGGGTATCTGTTCACATTATCTAATAAGCGAATGCTTCTTTGATTCCCAGCCCTACCTAATAGCATCCCTGGAATTATCTATCACTTATTCTTCTTTATTCATCTTTATAGAACTTATCACTATAAAATTCATTATGTTTTATTTGTATCTCTCTTCTCTACTGTAGTATAAGCTATAAAAGAGTCAAGAATTTGTTTGTTCATTTTTTTCTTCTTCTTCGTGGCTATAACCTCAATACATAGGACAGAGCCCAATATAGATTAGGCATTTGAGTAACATTTATTAAATAAATGAGTGAACAAATAAATATTTAGAGTTTCTCCAATTTTGCTTGTGCTAAACAAGTTACTCATTGTCTTTTCAGGCAACCAAATGTGTATTCACAAATGGTGAAATATAAAATGTTCTGCAATATTTTATATATTTCCTTTTCATTAAATTTCAACCCATTATTTCAGGCTTTTGGGAGATTTTTAAATCCTGATTTGAATATATCTAAAATAGTAGCTATCCCTGCTGTTTTTATACCATCAGAATATTTTGGGCAGATACTGCTGCTTGCTCATGAAACAACCAATATCTCTTTTACTCTAGCAGAATTCCACTTTTTCTTTTTGTTAACCACCTGCCCCAGCCCAAGGTATAATTATCTAAACAAACCATATCGATCTTCTCATTTGGCAGTTCATGATCTGGGAATAGCATATGACTCTTTCATGACCAAGAATACATAAGAAAAGTTCTGGAATTTTCTTTGCAAGATTTTCTTTTCCAATAATGAACAGCATAGAAAACAGAAAGTCTTTAAGCTCCACTCCTTTTTTCCAGCATGAAACACTGTTTTGTAAAATTTTTTTTTTTTTTTGGCTTTTTGACAACAACAAACAAACATATCCATTTACCTGTACGCAGACTAAAGTGGGAAAAAGGTGTTATTGAGCTGGGAGGAAAATGACCCACACACCTAGTATGCCTTATATTCCATTTTGCTTTTATTCAACATGCTTATGTATCATTGAATAGGAAAATGTACATAACAGAGCCCAGACGTCTTTCCAAATTAAACATTGATCCATTAAGCAAGTCAACTTTCGGGGATACAACTGTTCAAGAATTTTAGATCTACCAAATCTATCATCATTCCATCTACATCTCTTTCCCACATAAACATATACACATACATACAGGATAACTTCAAAATGTATTAAATGTTTTATTGAAGAACAGAAGCCATATGTTAAATGCCTTTCAATATTTCCAATCTAACCCATTTGCTCAAAAAGAAAAATTGTATAGTTTGTAATAACTCATTTTTGATGTTTAAATATTGGGCCAAAGTAATTATTGTCAGTGTGATTATTATGCTAAGTGTTGACAAAGTATTCTTCCAAAGTTTATTTTTAATGTAGTTGTTCTCAAGGTATTGAAAACAAAGTTGCATACTTATATTGAAATACATTGAAATAAATTAGTACAGCCATTATAGAAAAGTGTATAGAGGTTTCTTAAAAAAGTAAAAATAGAACTACCATGTGACCCAGCAATTCCACTACTGGGTATATATCAAAAAGAAAGGAAATCAGTATATCAATGAGATAATCTGCACTCCCATATTAATTGCAGCACTATTCACAAGAGCCAAAATGTAGATTTAATCTAAGTGCCCATGAATGGAGGAATAAAAAAGGAAAATGTAGTGTATACAAACAATGGGGTATTATTCAGCCATAAAAATTAATGAAATCTTGTCATTTACTACAACATGGATGGAACTGGAGGTCATTATGTTAAGTGAAATGAGCCAAGCACAGAAAGACAAATATTGCATGTTTTCACTCATATGCAGGAGCTACAAAAATGGATCTTATGAAGATAAAGAGTAGAACAGTGGCTACTTGAAGCCAGGAAAGGTAGGAGGGAGGAGGTGATGAAGAGAGGTTGATGAATGGGTACAAATATACAGTTTGATAGAAGAAATAAGACCTAGTGTTTGATATATCAATAAGGTGATTACAGTTGATAATAATCTATTGTATATTGTTAAATAGCTAGAAAAGAAAAATTCAAATGTTTCTACCATAACAAAAAGATAAATATTTAAGGTGATGAATATCCTAATTACCTTGATTTTTTTCTTTACAAATTATATGAAGGTATACTCTGAAAATATATACATCTATATACTCTGAAAATATATACATCTATTATGTACCAATAAAAGCTTAAAATATTGAAATAAAAGAGAAAATTTTAAACCTAAAGTAAGGTAAATAAAGGGAATAACAAACAAGAGCAGAAATCAACAAATTAGACAACAGAGAAAAATAAAGAAAATTAAAGACCCTAAGACAGTTCTTTAAGAAAATCAATAATATTGATAAGCCTGTATACATAGTTAAAAAAAATAAAGAGGAGATACAAATATCATCAGGAATGAAAGAAGTGACATTATTATAGATTCTATAGATATTAAGAAGATGATAAGGGATTATTATGAGAAACTTTATGCCAGTAAACTTGCTATCTTAAATGAAATAGACAAACTCACTTAAAGGCACAATGTATCACACTTACTGATAAAAAATAGATTACTGCCATAGCCTTATGTCTATTAATGACACTGAATTTATAGTTTAAAGAAAGCCCCACACAAACAAAAAAACTCCAGTCTTAGATGAATTCCCTGTGTGAACTCTATCAACCATTTAAGGAATAAATAGTACCAATTCTACACAAATTCTTCTAGAAAACTGAAGAAGAGGGAATACTCTCCAACACATTTTATGAGGTTGTTATTAGTTTAAATCAAAGACATAAAAAAGAATATTAATAAATATTCCTTGTTAAGATAGACAGAATTCTTAAAAAAATTTTAGCAAACCAAATTCAATAATTAACATCAGGTGTCAGGCAGGTGTGAGAGTAAGGAGGGGACGGGTATATTCACACCTAATAGGTGTGGTGTGCATGGTCTGGGGATGGACATTCTTGAAGCTCTGACTCGGGCGGGGCCAAGGCAATATATGTGACCTAAACATTGGTACCCCTGTAATATGCTGAAATTAAAAAAAACACACACAATAAAGATATACTTAAAAATAACTAATAGAGTAGAATTGTAATGTTCCTAACACAAAGAAATGATAAATGCCTGAGGTGACACATACCCTATTTACCATGATTTGGTTAATTCATATTGTACACCTGTGTCAAAACATCACATGTACCCTATATACTAAGTACCCATAACAATGACAAATTATATACATACATATAAATATATATTTATAAAACATATATACTATGTTATACATTTCATATGACATAAATAGTATATATTTTAAATATATGTATTTTAAAAAATATTTTTTATTTATATATAAATTTTATATTTTATTATATATAAATATATATTTTAATATATAAAATATACATACTTTTGTATGTATTTTATTTATAAATATATATAAATAAAATATAGTCATTCCTCAGTATACACAAGGATTAATTTCAGGACCCTCTCCATATACCAAAATCTGTGCATACTGAAGTCCTATAGTGTGCCCTGTGGAACCCATGTATACAAAAAATCAGCCCTCCCTATAGGCATGTTTTGCCTCCTGGGGATACTGTATTTTCCATCTGCATTTAGTTGAAAAATATACATATATTAGTGGACCTGCAAAGATTAACTCCATGTTGTTGTAGGGTCAATTGTATACTCCAATCAACTGGAGTTATCCAGGAAGTCAAGGTTGGTTTAATCTCTGAATATCAATCTGCATAATCTTTTACATTATGAGAGAGAATGCAAAATCATATGGTTGTCTCAATAGAAGCAGAAAAAAAATTGATTAAATCCAACATCCATTCCTGATAAAACTCTCTGATAAATTAATCTTAGATGGAAAATTCCTCAACTAAATAAAAGATATCTCCAAAAGAGCCATAGCTAAGTATATTTTTGGAGAGGATAAGTTTGCAATAGAAAACTTTCTCTGGAAATATCTATACTTAGTAGCTTAAACTAAAATGTCGGTACCAACCAACTAGTATATTAAAGACACATACAGAGATAAGCACATACAGAACTTTTTGTTTCACATTTGACTTTGGTATTACAAGTATGGATATAGTTTAGTTACAGGAAAATAAAGTGCCTGCTGCTAATGCATACACTCTCTTTCCATGATGCAGTCAAAAAATCGTACTATTTTCTTTCTCTGCTAGAATCACGTTTTCCTTGTTTTCTCAATTGCAAACCTTCATTTGTAAGATTGACTCAAAAAGGGCTTAACAAATTGCCACTTAAATGTTTTTAAAGATGCTACCCAATTCGAATAGTTACTGGTAACACAGATCAACTAAATATAACTATTTAAAGACCCATTTTCCATCTAGGAAATTATATAAGCATAGTGCTTTGGTTTTGTTTTGTTCTTGTTTGTTTTTAGACATCTCAATAGTTCTGTACTTTGTTAATTGATTACCTAGTAATCTTTGATAATTTTCCTATTCTTGCAAGATTAGCTTGACTTGTGATGCTATCAACTGTCATTTTATTGATTTTATTGGAGTGGTCCTGAACAACTCTGTAAAACCCATTGAAATGTATTACAAAGGCAATATAGCACCGTGGTTGAGAGCCTGGGTTCTGCAGGACACATGCCCTGGGCTTGAATTTCTACTTTGTATTTTATTAACTTTTATGTTAGGTAAGTTTCTCATCCTTTGTGTAACTCATTTCTCTTACCTGAAAATGAGAATAATAATATTACCTATCTTAAAATGTTGGTAGGTACATTAAATGACTTGATGTATATAAAATGCCTGAAAAAATTTCTGGCATGCAGTAAGAGCAAAGTTATGGCAGTATTATCTATATTAAACCCTATCTTTTTAATTTGGGCCAGGGTACACTTTGAAGAAAATGCTAACTGGTACTGTTTCAAATTATTTTCTAGAGTACTGTGTTTTTAAACATGTATTTTCCACAATTTTAATATAAGCAAATACAAAATTTTCTTTTAATTTGACCCATTTCAAGTACCAAACAAATGACATAGTCAAAATAAAATCAGTACCTCTGGACTTTTAGAAATGTCAAAAAGCAGAATTTGACCCAAGAAGAAGAATAGATAATTGCTGAAGATTTTCCTTTGAAACTTCTTGGAAATTAAGACAATAATTCACATGATTACCTACCATGAATGTGTATGAGAAACTCTAGTAGCAGAACATTTTGAGAAATTGCTAAACACATTCGGTTGTTTGTGTGTAGAACTAAACATATTTAAAATAAAATGGAAGCATTTTTCTCATGTAAACAAATTTCTTTTACCCCATAACCAGATGAATGTGTGTAAGGCTCTATGTTGTACTTCACACTAATTTAGGGCAAATTAAATCTGGAGCCTAATTCATATTTATTCACTCATCAACTATATTTGAATGTTTTATATCCCAGGTACTGTGCAAAGCATTGAGGATATAAAGATGAAGAAAACAGATATGGTTCTTGCCCTGATGGATCTTCCAATTTAGTGAGAGAGACAGGCAATACACGTAAGATCAACAGAATAACAGTAATGGAAGCTGTGTACTATGAAGGAGTTAAACAATAAAGTATGATAGAGAAAAGAGAACAATAATTCAGTGAGTAGGTCACTGCCTCTGAGGGCATGAGCGAGGAAGACTCTACAAGTGCATAAGACTTAAAAGTTTAAGAGTCAGCCTAGGGCAGATCTGAAGATTAGTGGTAAGGCATTCCAAACACAAAGTTCAGGAGACGTAAAGGCTATGATACAGAAAAATGCATGGTGTCTTCCAGTTTCTTTCTGAAGGTAAGAATTAGGGAGGGTAGAGTAGCATAATATAAGGTGTTAGAGGTGGTCAGATCATACAAGACTTGGTATAAGCCATGGTTAATAACATAGGTTATGGTATAAGAGCTACAAAAAGTCATTTTAAACAGGATAGTGATGTGATTTCTTTCATATTTCAAAATGATCACTCCGCTTCTTGTGTAAACAGTGGACTGGTGGGGGGACAATGATGGAAAGGAGGGAGTCTAGCTTTTCAGTTTTCTGAGGAAGAGATAACGATGACATTGACTAGGAAGATGGTACCGAGTTTGGGAGAGTTGGATATGCTGATATATTAGATGTGGGTGTTACAAAATGAGAGAACTCAAAAATAATTCATAGGTTCTTGTTTTCCTTTTTCTTGATTTGAGCAATTGAGTGAATATGGGTACAATTTATGGTAAAATAGAAGACTAGGTGAAGACCAGATTTAGGAAGGAAATTTAGAGGAATCAAAAATTTCGTTTTGGACATGCTTAAAGATGTCTTTTAGAAAATAGGCAGTCGCATTTACGAGTCTGAAGCTTAGAGCAGGAAGTACGTTCTGATAATTACCACATTTGCATTTTTAGAGGCTTGGAGAGGCAAGGAAAATTTATATTTCTTAAAAGTAGCAATCTATCAGTGTAAGCTTTTTTGATTTTAAATGTCCTCATATTTTTGCCACAAAGAAGATGCTTATTTCTCAACAATGTTTTTCTCAGATCTGTCGTCATTGCATCATACTGCTATACTGAATTAATGACTCCACAGATGAGAATCATAGGGCCGTAGGACATTCTTTCATCAAATGCTGTTCAGTGTCTTCCTCGTTTCTCAGGATTTCTATACAACCTAGGAAATTAGTATAATTGTTGATATGATAAATGAATATTAATTTACACAATACTTCCAGACACATGTTCCTGTGACTGACAAGCAAATCTTTCACTCCATTACCATGTATAAACAGTTGTCCTATATTGCATCAGAAAATTCATTTTTGTTCCTAAAATTAAAATATTTTCAGAAGACTTTTATTCTGAATATTTTCTGTAAAATAAAACACTAAAGTTTAGTAAAATTATGTCATAAAATGCACGTAGATTCCATTCACAGAAGACGTGGGATGTATTGTTACTAGATTGATTTAAAAAAACTGTACATTCAGTCAGGCTTCTATCAGTTATTGTTTAAAAAAGGGGGGGGAATAGTTTTTATTTATTTGATAAGTGGAGAGTTGACTGATTCTAAACAATCTGAACACTTTACATGGACCAAGAAAGTTCCAAATGCTAACAAGGACATTCTTTTTCAACTCCCCCACCCTTCCACAAAAGAATAAACAAACAAATAAACAAAAACTTTAGACTGCTTCTGTTTAAGAGTGAGTCTAGAAGACAGGAGCCAGCATCATGAATTCATGTTATTGACTTTTACCCTAATTTGCACTTTCATATGTGGTTTGTAACCCTTTTAATTACTCAATATCAATGATCAACAGAAGTTTTTGTAAAGAGTCTAATAATGAATGCTTTAGGGTTTGTAGGCCATATGGTTGCTCACAAGTATGCAACTCTGCCATTATGGTTTTGATCTAGTGAATTTAGGTGGGGCTGTATAGGTTAGCATGCTTCTTCTTTGCGGTTTTTGTAGAAAAATAGGTAAATTTTACATTGACTCCCTAATTGACCCCACATGTATTTCAGATATGTATGCACACATTCACAAGTGTTGGGACCTAAATCAACTGATATAATATTGAGAGTATGCTTAAATACATGCCCAATGATTCTCTGTATCTGTTACATTTCCCAATACTTTTAGGAAGCAATAACATCTTAGAGGTGAATGAGAAGTCTTAGAAACAAAACAATAATCACAACGCACTACAATAAGTATATGATAGAAGTTTGCAGAAAGTGCTAGGGAAAATATAGTGGAGGAGAATATAACTCCTTCTGAGCAGTCAGGGAAAACTTCCCAGAGGAGGTGATGTTTGATCTAAGATATCTGTAATATGTAAGTTGATTAAAAATGACTGTCATAATATCTTATGCATACTTATAGGTGGGACTCTATAAATATTTAAAACATGTGAGATCCCCTAAATACCAGGATATCATATGGAATCTCCAACCAGATATCAGTAACAGAGAATAGTAGAAACAACAGAAACGCGGGTGGCTTCTTGGAATTCATCTCTCTGATGCTTTAATTGGTAGAGTAGTTCAGATTTACTGAAAGTCTGAGAGTTTTGATTGGGTAAGAGTAGTTAATGTGGGTGTGTTAATTATCTAGAACTTGAGAGTGTCTTAGCTGGTTTGTTCTGATTCAGAGTTTCTCGTGAGGTTGCATATGAGATGTTGGCCAGCACTTCAATCACTTTGTGATTTTACTGGGACAGAAGGATGCACTTCACAGATGATTAATTCACATGGCTGTTGGTATGAGCCTGTATTTCTGCTGGCTATTAGCAAGAAGCTTCAATTTCTCATTGTCTGTTGACAAGAGGCCTCAATTCTTTGCTTTATGGGTTTCCCCTTAGGGTTTCTTGAGTGTGCTCATAATATGGCAACTGGCCTCCTCCAAAGAGAGGGATCTGAGGGAAAGATGGTGAGCAAAGGATGATGCTACAAAGCACACCATCACTTTCACAATCTATGCTTAGTTATGAAAGTCAGTCCTATTCAGCCACACAAGGGTAAAGAGTAGGGAATCTTTTAGGGCCATCTTGGACTCTGGCTACCCCAATGGGGTTGGAATAATGGAAAGGGAGAATAAGTATATTTGTAGAATATGTAAAAAGAGATGAGGAGTAACATTATAAGATTATTAGGTGAGAAAAGGATAGCTGGAAAAAGTATATAGAATTCAGATTGGAAGGATGGCAGACAAGACATATGAAAGAGAAGCTTAATTTACTGGAAGTATTTGCCATTGCTCTTGGGAAAAATATCCAAATCTTTAGTATTTGTTTCAAGTCTTCACACGGTCCAAGAGTTGGCTCCCTCTTAAACCTCATCTTCTAGGCTGTTGCACATTGCTGTTTCTCTATTCCACACACATTGACTGGCCTCCTTGAAGATCTTTAAATAAGATATGTTCCTGCCTTTACACATTACATGCCATCCATTTGGAATTTTCTTTCTCACTCCTTTACCTAATTATTCCCTATTCAGCCATCATATTCAGCTCGAGCATTAGTTCCTCAGGTCATAACCTCTTGGTCTCAGGTTGTTTAACTATTTCTCATATAAGACTGTATTTATTACTACCATCATCATCATCATCATCATTATTTCAGGGTCATTTATTATGTGTGTAATTATATACCTATTAGTGTTCTCATGTTACCTCTAAACTAAAGTTTAAGCTACATAAAAAAAATCTTGTCTGCTTAACCCAAATGCCAAGCACAGTTCTTGGTAAATTACAAACACTTAGTCATTTCTTATTTAAAGAATTAATACAATATTCCATGAGCTAGATGAGATAAATGTATGAATTAGTGTGATGGTGAGAAGATATAAAGTAGATGACCCATTCAAGACAGATGTTAAGTCAAGACAAAGGCATGAAGGAAAATAAGCCATCAATAATGATGCTAAAATTCTGATTTTAAAAAAAAACTGGACAGTAGGAGGAGATTATGGGGCAAGATAACATTATAAAATGAAGGTACTAAATTTGAGGATTTTATCAGTCAGACCCCAATCAGGAACACAGAGAATACACTGCCAATTTCAATTTATTGCCTCTTAGCTCCAAATTCACCCCTCAGTACCTGCTCTGCACTAATGGATTGGTTGCATTAAGCATTTCTCTCTAAGCACAGCCTGGTGTTAAGTTTTGTCAATAGAGGGCACTAGAACCACATTATAGAAGGAAAGGGATTTTCTTCCTGGTGTTGGCTGCTCAGCTTTGGATTTCCCACCCTCTCTGGCTCCTACTGCATGGTCTGTCTGCAGTGTGGGTATGTGAGAACATTCAGCGGTGCCCTGTCAGCCACACACCCAGAGAGAACAGTCCCTCGGTGACCTCACAGACCCAGCTTAAGCCCTGTGACCACCTTCCCAAGGCTTCCTATGCCTGTTCCGAACACACTGACACTGAATGTTCCAGGCCTTGCACCCACAGCTACACTCAGACTTCCTCTGTGTCCACTGCCTCACAGCTGCTTTTGCCTGCACCCTGGAGGTTTAGTTCCTTCTTGTCTGATGACTGCACACCAGCTCTGCCCAATACAATGTAACAAACTTCTCTGCAGTTTGATGAGCTGCAACCACACCTTCTCCAAGAAGATGTGAACCCAGCCTTGGAGAGGGTTCCATTTTCTCATTTTGTCCTTCCTTTGACACTCTTCCTCAGCTCCTTGGGTTCCCTTTAAAGTTTCTTCAATGTCTTCACAGGTACTCTCATATCATAGTTTAATAATTATTTAATATTAAATTACTGCTAAATTTACAGTGTGGTTTCTGTTTCCTAGTTAGACAAAGGACAATATTCATACTTATAATAATAAAGGGAGTGGGCAAAGCAAGATGGCTGAATAAAACCCTCCAGAGATCATCGTTCCTCAGGAACACTAAATTCAACAATTACCCACACAAGAAAGCACATTTAGAAGAACTAAAAATCAGGTGAGTGACCACAGTACTGGTTTTTAAGATTATATCAAGGAAAGAGGCATGGAAGAGGGCACGAAAGATTGTCTTGCATTGTTTACACCACCTCCTCCCACCTGCCCCAGCATCCGTAGCAAGAGGAGAGAGAAATGTTGTTCCCCAAGGAGGTAGAGGGAAGTGATCATGGAATTTTGCATTGGAACTCAGGGCTACCTTGTCACAAAGGAACACAGTGTGGGGTAGAATTCTACCAGCTCCCATGAAGGGAGCATTTAGACTTGCCCAGCCTGAGGGAAATCCTCCACCTTAGTGGTAGAAACTTGAGTTCTGGCTAACTGCACCACTGGCTGATAAAACTGGCCTGGAATCTGAAATAAATTCAGAAGACAATCAGGCCACAAAGTCTACAGTCTTTGGACAAATCCTGAAGCTGTGCTGGCTCAGAGACAGTGGACTTGGGGTGCATATGATACAGTGAGACACCAGCAACAGCAGCAAGTGAGTGCCAGTGTCACCTCCCCACCTCCAACACAAGGCAGTGTAACTCAAGGATAACCTTCTTGTACTGGAGAAAGGAAAGGGAAGAGTACAAAGGAATTTGCCTTGAAATTTGGGTACCAGTTCAGATATGATAAAATAAAGTACTATGCAGACTTTCTGAAGCCCCTGATTCCAGACCTTAGTTCCTCAGTGGCATTTGTAGACCAACCTTAGGCCAGAGGGAAACATGCTGCCCTGAAGAACAGGGCCCAATCTTGGCAGGATTCACTACTTGCTAACTAAAGAGTCCTTGGGCTTTGGATAAATATCAGAGGTAGCCAGGCAACAGTCATCACAGGCTTGGGTGAGACTGGGCTGGCTTAAGGTGTGACCTGGTGCAGTCCCACCTATGGTGGTTATGAGGGAATAGCCACATCACTCCTCCCCCAACTCCAGAAACCCAGCATAGAAAGCAAGGAAAGAGAGTGAGAGATTTTGCATGATAATCCAGGGAATTCTATATCTTACCTAAGTCAGGAATCTGTGACAATCACAGTATTTACTGGGCTTGGGGTATGCCAGTACTGATATGGCTATAGTAACCAAAGATTTATGTTATAACACCCAATTTCCTTTGAATACCTGGAAAGCCTTCTCGAGAAGGAAGGGCTCAAATAAGCCCAGACTATGAAGATTAGAATAAATATCTAACTCTTCGATGCTCTGACATTGATGAACTTCCACAAGCATCAAGAACATCCAGGAAAACATGACCTCACCAAGCAAATTAAATAAGGCACCAGTGACCAATCCCAGAGTGCAGGAGATATGTGACCTTTGAGACAAAGAATTCCAAATAGCTATTCTGAAAAAACCTCAATGAAGTTCAAGACAACACAGAGAAGGAATTCATAAGCCTACAAGAAAAAGTTAGCAATGACATTGAAATAATAAAAAAAGATCAAGCAAAATTCTGAAGCTGAAAAATTCAATTAACAAACAGAAAAATGTATTAGAGTTTCTCAACAGCAGAATTAGTCAAGCAGAATAAAGAATTAGTGAGCTTAAAGACAGACTATTTGAAAATACACTTTCAAAAGAAAAAAAAAGAATAAAAAATAGGTAAGCACACCTGTAAGATCTAGAAAATAGCCACAAAGGGGCAAATCTAAGAGTCATTGGCCCAAAAGAGGCAGTAGAGAGAAAGAGAGAGATTGAGATTAAAAGGTTATTCAAAGAAATAATAACAGAAATTTCCAAACCTAGGGTAGAAGAAAGAAAGTAATAGAACACCAAGCAGATTTAACCCAAACAAGATTACCTCAAGGCCTTTAATAATCTAGCTTACAAAGGTTATCTGTAAAGAAAAGTTCCCAAGGGAAGCAAGAAAAAAGAAAAAAATAATATTTAAATGAGCTCCAGTACATCTGGCAGCAGACTTCTCAGTGGAAACTATAAAGGCCAGGAGAGAGTGACATGACATATTCAAAATGCTGAAGGAAAAAACCCTTAACCCTAGAATATTATATCCTGCAAAAATATCCTTAAAACATGAAGGAGAAATAAAGACTTTCCAAGATAAACAAAAGCTGAAGGATTTCATTAGCACCAGGTCTGTCTTACAAAAAATGCTAACATTTCTTCAATCTGAAAGAAAAGAATGTTCATGATCAATAAGACATTATCTAATGGTATAAGACTCACTGGTAACACTAAGTACACAAATACAGAATGCTCTGTTCCTGTAATTGTAGTGTATTTGTGTATAAACAACTTGTATCTTGAGTAGGAAGACTAAAAGACAAACATTACAGATAATAACTACAACAACTTTTTAAGAGATAGATAGTATTAACAGACATAAATGGAAATGGTAAAAAGTCAAAAAGTGGGAATGGATAATTGAGTTAAATTGTAGTTTCTAACATATTTCTCATGGCTTGTTTGTTGGTTTTTTTGTAAGCAGAGTTAAGTCATCATCTGTCTAAAATAATTGATTGTAAAATGTTTATTGTGAGCCTCATGGTAACTTCAAATCAAAAAATCTACAAGAGATATATAAAAAATGAAAATAAGAAATTAAAACAAACTACCAAAAAAATTACTTTTAAACAAGGGAAGACAAGAAGTAAGGAAGAAAGAAATAAAGGACCACAAAAACAACCAGAAATCAAATAAGAACATGGCAGTAGTAAGTCCTTACCTATCAATAATAACATTGAATTTTAAAAGACTAAACTCTCCAATCAAAAGTCATAGAGTGGGTGAATGGATATAAAACAAGACTCAAACATATGTTGTCTACGAGAAACCCAATAAAGACACACA